>PVKS010046652.1:0-13227 GCA_004027875.1 Aplodontia rufa
TGGAGATGCTGGAGAGAGAAGGATGTTCTGTTGTTTCACACCATGGAGAGGCTCAGGACTCAGGGAACCTCACCCATGTGCAGGAACACCAAGCCAGCCTTGCCCTGGACTCCAGAGGCTCTGGCAAGTCAGCACCTCTGACTCCAGAGAAGCTCAGGAGCAGCATTGAGTAGCACAGGGCAGGTGAGTGAGGAGGCCCCCATGTTGATTCCCTGATGAGTTGACCAGACCCAGTGTGTGTGTGTGTGTGTGTGTGTGTGTGTGTGTGTGTGTACTGAGGACAGCTATTGTATAATGCTTTTATTTCACTATACCTGAGTGAGTAATTTTTATGTTTGCTACAATTTCCATTTTTAAATCCCCCATTTTGAATCCAGTTCAGAAATTGAATGAGCCCTGCAGTATAGAGACCCTTGGTATACAGGCTAGCAAAGGTTCTAAACCAGTTCGTTGCTGTTTTGTGTGTCAGGAACCCAGGTTCATTGTCACTTTCCTGTGCAACTACTCAGGGTTCATCACCACCCAGCAGGGTGTGAACCAGGTATGCAAAAGGTGACCATCATACCTCCAAGCACAAGACACAGTCACATACTGGCTGTGTCTTGAAAGGCCCTGTGCCCCTCTGACACTCAGTGTGCTCTGTGAAGACTGGGGAGTTCAGAGGACCACCCTCATAAGGTATTGTCAGGACCAAGTGAGAAGAGTCCTGGAAGTGCCAGCCACAGCCTTGCAACAGGGCATGGATTCCCTTCTCAGCCATTCTAAACCACCCGGTCCCCAGCTGGGCAACAGAGCAGTGTGGAGCAGCCTCCTCACACTGGGCATTTCTCCTTGATGGTGTGTACTCAGCTCATCCCAGGTGGACTCAGTGGGGCCATGGATTTCTTTGGTGTGACTTTCCCTTACTGCAGGAAGAAAGCTGTGTGGCAGGGGCCTCACTTGTCTCAGGCAAAGGGCAAGGCATTTTCCATTCATAAAGGATGTTCCAGAATCCATACAGGGGCAGTAATTCCCATCCTTATTATAGCCCAATGGGAGCCCTTAGGGCAGGCAGCTCCTGAGCCCAATGAGACATCTGGGAAGGAACTGGTTGGGGTCATTGCTTGATGAACATATGGGAAGCACCTACTGTGGGAAGGCATGTTTCCAGGTGCATTTCAAAAGTCAGTGAGAAATGTGGGAAAATCCCTGCCACCTTGTCCCTTTTCATCAGGGTCAACCTCAAATGTCATAAATATGCATTCTACATGTGACACCATCTGGCCCCCATGAGACATGGCTGTATCTTGTCCTGTCAATGAAAATGGCAGATCATTGGACCAACATAAAATTGGTGTGGGCTTGGGGTCAAGGAGGATTCCTGTCTCCAGTGTGAGCACATGCACGTTTGTGTGGTTTGGGAAGACTGAGCCAACGCTGCTTCCCACAATTTTAACCCCTCCTTGAAGTCTGTGTGGGGCTTCAACTGTATGATGAGGAAGGCAGAGAGCTGGAGGTGGAGTCTTGGTCATCTGAGGAACTGATAGTGGACTTTGTCCTCAGAGCAAGTTCCTGTGACAGTCGAACCCATCCCAGTCAGACTAGATCACCCAGTCCTATATCAGGGAAACAGAGATGTGGAGAGGAGTTGATGCAGGGTTTTTGAGATGAGGCTAGATTCTCTGCTCCCGCTGGAAAATGGAGTCTGGGCCACTACAGACTCCAGCAGCCAAAAAAGCCTGCTTCTAGAGTTTGCAACCATTCCCAGTTAAAACTGGGAATTTGGGCTGGCTGCAGGTATTAGCAATTCTCCAGCTAAGTGCTGGGTGTTGCAGCTCTTGTTGTGGTGGAAATTCACCCCAGGAATTCCATGCCAATCTTCTGGTACCTTGTCTCATGAATTTGAAGAATAAAATCCATGGACAATCACGGAAGGAGGAGTAAAAGGAGTAGGATTTATTTAGGAAGAAGGGCAGAGGCTCCGCAAACCTGGAAGCAGGACACCATCTAATGGAGGTCAGGCCAGGGGTTATATAGATTTGGGGTATGAGCATAATTAACATTTATGCAAAGCAGACATTGAGAAATGTGTCAACTCCATTAGTTAAAATCTATGTAAAACAGGCATCGAAACTGGTCAAGAGCACCATTGGTTAAAGCAAAAGGTGGCAAATACTTCCTAGTATCCACCTGTGACCCATCTCTTAGTTGGGACAAGGGTGAGCCTCAAGGTCTTTTTGCATTTGAAGGCCCTGAGCATGCCCTGTCAATCACTCTCTGCCTCTACCTGCTAGCTCTTGGATGGGGGCCCGTCCGTTCTGACTATTTAGCCATTCCTTTGTGTCTCCTAATCTGTCTCAGAGTGAGGCACACATTGGGCCTCTCTTGCTTCTCGGGAGTACTAATAAGTGCAGAGGGCAGGCTGTGCCTTTCAGAATAGTGTCAGAGGGAGACAAGACACACAGAGGGCTTACAAAGAATAAAGCACTATGGCAGCACAGTCCTGGGGATGAGGTGTCACTGGAGTCCTGGGAGTGATGGGCAGGTGGACATAACCTCCTGGAGGTTGCATTAAAATTTGAAAAGCATCTAGCAAACAAAGAAGAGTATTGGGGTTCCTCAAAGAAGGTGAGAGCTGCTCACACCTTGGAACTAGAGCTCTATTTGATGGAGGTTCTTTGCCTAGTGACCTGGCCTGTTCGTCTGGATATCCAGAGGGTCTAGGCTGGAGTGGACTAACCTGTAGCAAGACAAGAGAGGTGCAGGAGCCCAGGACCACAGGAGTGCTATTGCAGGCAGTGGGGAAAGACAGGCCAGGCTTCTGGTGACTGCACACTTGCTTGCCCACAGTGCCATGCCTTTCATCCTGGGCACCTGGGTGGACCCATACTGTAAGGATTTGTGTCAGGCCAGGCTTTCCCTGCCTCAAGTTGCTGATGTCTTCCCTGGAGCTCAATATGCTTGACTTAGAACTGCAGCACCAAGCCCACACCTGGTGGTGGCCCAGCTTGAGGGCATCAAGCCCCGTGAGGCAGAGCCTGAGACTGCAGAGGCCTGTGGTGGGTACCTAAGAGTATAGGAAGAAAATTAAGTGCTTGCCCCCACAGGGAGGAGGCCCTAGGTTTGGCAAAAGGAAAAGCCTTTGACTGCACAGGACACATTGAGATATTATCCTGTGTGGACTCCAGGGTGGGGTCTGTCTGGCAGGCTGGGGGCTACTCTATTTGGCAAAGGTTCAGGACAAGGCTGTCATGTTGGGAATTATCTCCTGCAGCTCCAGCCTCAGCTCCAGTGTGAGCTCTAAAGTCAACTGCAGAGCTGGGACCTTCTCTAGCAGCAGCTCTGATGCCCAGTCCAGTGGCAGCACCAGCATCAGGTCCAGAGCTGCAGCTGCCACCAACTTCAGCAGTAGAGTGTGTACAGCATCTCTTCAGAAGCAAGAGACAGTTCCGGTGCCAGCTCTAGTGCCAGCTCTGGAGCTCCAGGCAGCTGCAGCACTTGCTCCACTGTTGTTTCCAGCTCTGTCACCAACTCTAGAGCTAGAGTTCACCCCAGTGCCATGTCTATCAGTAGAGACTTGCTGTCCTTATCTTGTTACCACATAGAAAGGGCTGAGTGAGGGACAGTAACCTGTCCTAACATTACCAATGTGCCTCCCCCAGGCCTGGAGGCATGGCTACTTTACGGCCTACAGTATGCAGGTGTGAAACCCACAGTGGGGTCTGCCTTTAATGTGGGATGCCCTGGTAGAGGCTTGTCAGACGTGGGGTTTGTTCTCAGGAAAATCCCTGCTGCTGATGCTTAGGAGCCATGGATGGCCAGGTAATGTGGGGACACTTCTCCTTGAGAAATTAGCAGGTCAACTGCATTAGCTCTTTACCAAGCTGAGAAGGGGCCATGTTAGCCTTGACAGCAGCGGATATGGCTACAGGCTTTATGTTTGCGAATCAGCGTGCTATGATTTATGCCCTGACAGTGTTGAGAGCCTCATTTGTCAAGCCCCTCACAATAGAAAATGACCAAGGTGCTCATTTTACAGGTCTGATCGTGCAGGGATGAACAACTCAGTCACAAATTCAATGGGAGCCTTACCCCCCATGTCACCCACAGGCTGCAGGCACAGTAGAGATATAATGGCCTGCTTCTGCAAGGACAGCAGCCAACCCACCTCTGTGAAGGGGTGGCCACGGAATCTACGGGTGGTTATGAGAATATTGAATGAGCATCTCGGGTGAGGGGGAACCAGCTCCTGTGGAAGATCTGCTGCCTTGCACAGCAACACCAATGCAGATCAAGGGGAGAAAAAGGATGTACTTGAATCTGGGTTCAGGAAAAAAGGGAAAGTTTTGCCTGATCCCATGAGACTGAAAAGGGAACAAACTGTGGAGTGGCATGATCCTGGACAGTAAAGGACCCCCATCTTCATTGGGTAGCCACATTATCCCCTGGGGGAAAAGGTTGGGAGTGTGATCTCCTTGCAATGCTGTTTTAGACAGCTTTCTCAGTGCTGTGAAAAAGGTTGGGAGTGTGATCTCCTTGCAATGCTGTTTTAGACAGCTTTCTCAGTGCTGTGACTGAAGTGCCCCAAAAGAACATTTATTTCTTCTTTTAGTTGTTTATTTTTCTACATTTTTTATTGGTGCATTATAGTTGTACATAATGATGGGATGTGTTCCTACATATTCATACATGTACACAATACAACAATATAATTTAGCCAATACCTCTCCCCAGCACTTCCCCCATCCCTCAGCTGTTCCCAACGCTTGGTCCCTTTCCTCTACTGAGATCAAAATTATCTTACTACTTTAACTTATTTTATTTTTTTGCAGTACTGGAGATCGAACCCAGGAGAACTTTACCACTGAGCTACATCTCTAGTCATTTTTATTTTTTTATTTTGAAACAGAGTCTTATTAAGTTGCCCAGGCTGGCCACAAACTTATAATCTTCCTGCCTCATTCCCCCAAATCAACGGCATTGCAGGCATGTACCACTGCTGCTTAGAAACAAAAATAATTTTAAAAGAACCAAATAGATATTCTGGAATTGAAAAATACTGTAACTGAAATGAAGAATTGAGTAGAGGAGCAAAGAAAATAAAATCCAGTATTGTAAGTTTATTTTATTATCATATCTCTTTGGCCTTCCCTAATTTTCAATAGTTCAGTCTTTGCTTTTAATGACCTACAATGAATACAAGCAAATGACTTTAATTATTATGTTGACTGAATAAAAAAAATCATAGTGGCACAATCATGCACAATAATAATATATTGCTGTACACAAGATCATAGACTTAAACATTCTTTTACATTTTTGTGAAATATTATATTCTCTTATGTGAATGTGCCACAAATTTTTAGCCATTTATATATTGTTGGATAGAACAATTCCTTATTGTCCTAAATAATGCTGTAATGAAAATCTCTGTAGTTAATTTGTGGTACAGATTTGATTGTGACGTTGTATGGTCACTGTGGTCCAGTGGTATAATATTCAGCCATCAAATTTCTAATACAAGATGGATTTAAAAAAAGGAGTGGGGGAACCCCAAGAGAAATGTACTGTAAATAAATATTTTTTGTTTAAAAAATGAAGCATTGAGAAGAAAATATCTTTCTGGCATATTTTTAGCAAAATACATAACCTAAAACTATTCATGAGAGAACACAAGAAAAACACTAATTGATGGACATTTTACAAGGTAATTTAAAGTAATTTGCTTGTGTTCATTGTAAGTGTTAAGGTCATTAAAAACTAGAACAATTTTAGAGGAGGAAAATTTATTTAGGGGCTCATGGTCTCAGGGGTCCGAGTCCATAAATGGCTGAATCCATTCCTGGGTCTCAAGATGAGGTAGAACATCATGTTGGGAGAGTGTGGTGGAGGAAAGCAACTCTCATGATGTTCAGAAGCAGAGAGAAAATCCACTCATCAGATACAAAATATACACCCCAAAGACACATGCCAGTTACCCACTTCCTTTAGCCACACCCTATATGCCTTCAGTTACCACTCAGTTCATCCCTATCAGAGGATGAATTTACTGGTTGACTTAAGACTCTCATATCCCAATCATTTCTCCTCTAATCCTTTTTGCAATGTTTCACACATGAGCTTTTGGGGGACACCTAGTATCCAAAGCATAACATCCCACCCCGCAAAAAAGCTCATGCTCATCTCAATGCAAAACATATTTTTCCCATTTACAAGAGTCCCCATACTCTCTCAACAGTTTCAAGATTGCCCAAAAGTTCAAATCCAAGTCTTCTCTGAGGTTAAAGGCAAACTCACATCATGAGCTTCTGTAAAAATCAAAAGCAGTTTACAAGTGTCTAATATATAAAGGTAAGAGAATATTCAGAAAAACAGGGACATAGAAAGAAGGGATGGGTCCAAAGCAAGACTGAAATCTAGCTGGGGATATAAGCCTGGTAGCTTCACATCTGGCATGTGGAGCACACGGCCACATGTTGTGTAGCTCAGCATTCTGCATGGCCTTGCTGACTGTGGCCCATGTGGTCTCTCTGTCAGCTTGTCTGTGCTCGATTCCCACAGCCTTCCTGGACAGACATTCCAAGGTACTGGCATTTCTTAATTTGGGGGTCTCCACAGCAGTTCATCTCCTCCTCACATTTCCATGCATTGCCCATGCAGGGGCTGCCCACAGGGATTCTGACCCCCAGGGTACTTTGCCTGGTCTCCAAGGCCTTCCTCTGAAATCTTAGTGGAAGCCTTCATGATCTTCTTTTTCTTTTTGTAAAGAGAGAGAAAGAGACAATTTTTTTCATGATTTTTTTATTAGATGTGTATAGAAATACAACTCAGGGGGAAACATTGTCAAACCATCAATAACCAATGTATATATACTTAGTTATCCAGGGGTAATGCCAAATCATGGATGCCCAGCTTGGGTTTCCCCTGTTGCTGTTTTTCCCAGACCTCTTGCGTTAAAACAGTATCTCATGGAGGAATGACATCTGCTTCTGAGATATTCCCACTCTCCAGTCTCCTAGGAGTTCTTCATACATCCTCCCTCCTCCCCATCCCTCTCCCGAGGTCTCCAAGTAACCTAAGGAGCCATCCCCCTATTGCATTGAGAATCATACAATTTGAAGTTATTGTTGTTGCTCCCCGAAGCGCTCCGGAGCAGGCAGTAGGCGAGGCGACCCGAGTTAGCTGGGCCGATCCGCTCAGAAGGGGCCAAACAGGAGAAACGATGGCCGAAAAAGAAATTCAGACACACGTGGATGGCGGCTTGAAATTATCCTACTTTATTCTTCCCGCACATTCATAGATATAGCGAGAGCAGGCTACTTAGGGACCAATAGTGGATTGGTAAGCTAGCTTATTATAGCCAATGAGGGACTATCATGCCGGTGGCATCGTCTATCATTGACCAGGAAGATGGGAGGAGAAAAAGAGAAAGCAGCACTCCAGCGCAGGCGCGTAGCTCGCCTTGCTCAGAGCGCGCGAATGTGAAGGGGGAGGAGAGAGAAGTGTTATGGAGTCCGATATGGTGATTTTTCTCTTGCATAGAGCCCTACAATTGTTAGCTTAGCCATCTAACCTACTGCTTCCCCATGTATTCTAGCTTCCATATGTGGGAACCATCTCAGAAGCCAGGAGTGGGATAGCTGGATCATAAGGTGGTTCCATCCTTAATTTTTTGAGGATTCTCCACACTGCTTTCCATAGTGGCTGAACCAGTTTGCAGTCCCACCAGCAGTGTAACAGTGTTCCTCTTTTTCCACAGCCCCTCCAGTATCTGTTGTTATTCGAATTTTTCATTTTTGCCACTCTAACAAGAGTGAGGTGGTATCTCATTGAAGTTTAGACTTGCATTTCCCTTATAGCTAATAATGTAGAGCATTATCTCATATTTATGGGCTTTCTGGACTTCCACTGGAGAGAAGTTTCTTTTAAGTTCTTTAGACCATTTGTTGATTGGATTATTTGTGAGTTTGGAGTTTAGTTTCTTTAGTTTCTTGTATATTCTGAATATTAGCCCTCCGTCCAAGGTGTAGAAAAAGAGAAAATTTTATTTAGTTTCTCCTGTGGCTTTTGATGTTCTGACATGTTGTACACATGGTGCTGGAGTTCCAATCCATGTCCTTGTGCATGCCAGGCAAGTGTCTTAACCACTGAGTCACTGCTCCAGCCCACTTCATGACCTTCTAACTCCAGGATCCCGCAATCCTGCAGAACCAGCATGCCATGGTTGCTGCCAAAGTCTGCCACAGTCTTGCCATCATCTTGGCCAGTAGCTAAGACTTCAACAGTCATGGCTGCAGCAGCTTCTGAGTGCCTGGGTGGGTGAGCATGGTGAAAGAACTTCCTAGGCCCCCTGAGCAAGCAGGGTGCCCCAATAGTTTCTTTTCAAAGGCAATTTCACCCCCTTGAGCTAGAGATGTGTGTGGTCCTGCCAATTCCTGAGATGTAATCAAACCATCCTTCTGGTCACCTTTGGGCAATGTTTTAGCATTTCTGTAGTGGCAGGAATGTCTGCAACAACTGCGACTTCCTTAGCCCCAATTTTACTCCCACCTTTCAAGTTTTTCAACTCTTTCTGCTCTGCTTTCTGGTCCTGCTTTTCACAACAAATTTGGCTAAAAGACACCAACAATATTCATGCCACTGCATGAATACTGTGCTGCTTAGAACTTTCTTCTGTCAGATTAAGAAATCAGTTGCCTTTAAAATCAGCCTCACAGAGAGCCTCAGGACACGGGCAAATGACAGACCACTTCTTAGCCAGAATGTAACATGAATGACCTCTGGTTCGATTGCCAACAGAGTCCTTCTCCTCCTCTGAAATGTCTTGAGCCCTGTCTTTACTTCGCACTGCCAGCATTCAAGCTTTCTGAGTCCCCACTGGAAACATATGTTACGCTCTGCTTACAACAATCTAAAAGTTTTTTCAGCTTGCCCTGTTAAACATCTCAAAATTCTTCTCACAAATTCCCAAAAGCTCCAAAAGCTTCTAAAATACATGGTCAGGTTAGTCACAGCAACTCTCCACACCGATTTCTGTTTTAGTCAGCTTTTTCATGGCAAAAATATGCCCCAAGGACCCACCTCCATCAGCCACACCCTGCCCATCTTCAGTTAACTTTCAGCTAATTCCTATTAGAGGATTAATACACTGATTGGACTAAGAATCTCATAACCCAATCATGTTTCCTCTAAGCCTTGCATTTCTTCGCACATGAGCTTTTGGGGGATACCTAGTATCCAAATCATAACAGATACCACGGGCAAATAGCAAATCCCCCCCCCCCCACCTGCAGTACATGTGTCTTGGCCAAGTCCTGCAAATGGCACACAAATATAAAGGATACATTTGTTATTTCCCTTTGGCCAATTATGAGTTCCCAGTGCTGATGCAAACAGAGCCTGCTGAAGTTCAAGATCAAGCTGTACTAATGGGGTATCACTGCCCAGAAAGCCACCACAAGCAGCCACTATGCTTTCCCAGGATTCAAATTTGACATGCATTCTTCCAGGTGGAAGTAATTAATGTGAATGCCTAAAACTCTGCCCTTTCATCAGTAAGTGTGTCCTCACTAACGTCTTCATGGAGTGGCCACACACCTACGCCAGAGTATCAAACACCTCTGCCTGCTAGGTATGCACTGGTGTGCCTGTGCATACCTAGCAGAGTTCTGTTGCTGGGCAGCCCTGGTGAGTGCATGCTCCATCCCTGAACAAATGGACATGGCTGGGAAACACTTTTATTGCCACCTCAATAGGCAATGAAAGTGGCAGTGGCTTTTAATGACCTTAAATGATGGGAGTTATCATTTGGTTATATGTTATTGCATCTTATAGTATTCTTGTGACCTTTGTATGCAGGGCTGTGCCTTCCTCACTAAGGGTCATTGTGGAAAACCTCAGATGTTCAGATTGTATGGTGAGGCATCCAAAGGGATAAATTGTAGGGTCACATTAAAAAATGGCTATTGTTAGGCTCCTTTTCTAAGACTTCTGGAGGCCTACAAGTTTTTTTAAGCTTTTATTGTGGAGCCAGGGCTGGGAACTGGTATCCCATGGTTAGTCAAGGACCACTCTGATTCGGTGTGTACAGTCAAGATCATGAGCATGGACTTGTGTGTAGGCCTCCACTGACCTAACCCACTACAAGGTGCCTTCTTTATTTGAACTTTATGAAAAGGGCTGGGGACTGGCTAGTGGCTATGCCAACCTCAGAATAATGCATGAGAAGTATTTCCACCAGGCCTGGCATCTTCTTTCAATGACCAGATCCTCCAACCTTGACCTACCAGGCCTGAACCTCACCCTCGAGCTTACAGGCCTCATTCAGTGGTCAACACTGAATTTTTACATACTTTCTCTATGTGAATTCAGGTGTGGGTGTCTATTCGGCTGGTCCCATGCACAGATTCCTATAACTACCACCAGCAGCAGGACACAGAACATTCCTGACCACAGCAGAATTCAGCCAGGCAACCCTTCTAATCACACCCAAACCCAAATTTTAAAATTGGCTGTGGTTCATAGCAGCATGATTCTAACCTCTACAACTCAGGAGGAGCAAACCGAATGCCCCTCAGCCCTGCTGTGGGCAAGCAAAACAAGACCTCTCAAAGTGGGATTATGAATCCTTCACAGAAAGGGGATTCTGTCCCCTGCCACAGCACGGAGGTAGCTGGCGGAGTCAGATCCACAGAGGAGGAAGGCGGCATGGTAGTTGCCATGTGCTGGGGGATTGGAGACCTGTTCAATTAGCATAAAATTTCAAAATAAAGATACTCTAGAGACCATGGTAACAATCATCAAGCTATACTGTGAATGGATTTAAGGCACTAAACATTGCACTTAAAATGAAATGGAAACTTTATTATTTTACCAGAACTGGAAAGAAAGAAAAATAAATAAAACTAATGGAAATTACGTGGCCTGCAGTCACTCCAGAACTCTGGTGTTTTTGAGAGGAGGAGAATGTATAGAATGTGTTAGGAGCATAACAGAAGAATTTTAAAAAGACTCTAAGTGTGTGACAAACCGTTTGTGATGTAAAACTGCTTTGTCAGGCAGAGTCCCCAGTCCCTTGTAATGCGAAAGTCCCTGTTGAGAGCAAGGCCTAACCCAGGTGTTGCAGACTGTCTTGAAAAACAGCAGCAAAAAATGAATAAACGTGTGAGAGGTGATGGAACATAGCCTAGCCCTAAGCTGGGAGAGCAAATGCCCAGAATGCGGCACAAAGCTAAGAAGTGGACGACACAGTATAAAATGGACAAGCTCAAGAAAAAGTCAGGAGATGCTCTGTGAGACAGCAGCGGAGGCTTCTGCATCCAGTGAGAGATGGAGACAAGGACCCAGCACGAGACAGCCCGGGGAATCGGAGGGGAGGATCGGAGCCTCTCACCCACAGGAAGGAAGAAAACATCAATCACATCACTGCCCTCTGCCAGAAGTGTTAGGATTTGGTGTTAGGGTAGAGATGTGTGTTGTGTGGAAAGAATAAGACATTTAAAAGCCAATAATTGTTTGTAGTTATTGCAACACGGCGGGTGTGCGTGACAATGTGGTTAAGCCAGCTTAAGTGTTGAAGCTGTTTTGGGAAAAGATTTGCCTCTGCGAATATAGATTTTTTTTTCTTTAAGATATTTCAAAACTTTCAACTTCCTTCTTTGAACTCCTCCGTGGGAATGGCTCTATGCTGTGTAGAATACTGGGGTAGAAACAACTGAAGCAAATCTTTTCTCCTTAATCCCAATACTGTAATTGAAAAATATACACATAAATAAGACTTGTCATACGATGGGGCCTGGGGACCAGTGGCTACAGGATCCCAGGAGCTTGAGGGAAATGGAGAGTCACAGTCCCACTATAGACAAGCTAAATCAGAACCTGCATTTTTAGCAAGATGCAGGTGAGGACTGTCAGGTGGTTCCTCTGGAAGCATATTAGAAATTTCTCTGTGGCCCTTGCCTTTCTAAAAAAAAAAAAAAAAGAATAGAAATGGGATCAGGACAGTGAGAGAAGTTTCAGTTAGTGATGCTTTTTTTTGACAGGTGAAAAAAGAGGGAAAGGAAGGATTGGTAAGGGAGGGCCTAGCATGAGGGTATACCTCTAAGAATGTCACAGCCAGTCCAAGGCAGGGTTCAGCGAACTTGAGGATCACCTCTTGGTGTCTGTGAGGATGGATTCCAAGAGACCCCACCCCTCAAATAGCAAAAACCTTTCCCTTTATAAAAGTGAATAGTATTTGCAGAGAAACTAAACACGACTTCCCACGTATTTTAAATAATCTCGAAATGACTTAGGATACCTAATTCAAAGTAAATGTTGTGTAAATAGTTGTTCTGCTGTAGAGTTTAGGGAAGAATGACAGCATATATGTTCTACACAAATGCAAGCACTTTCTGAGCTCCTGTGTCTTGGATCAGAGGCAGAAGTGAGAGCCGACTGCAGTCATTCGCGTGGGTGCCCTGCCCATGCTCACAACTCTCCACCCTTCTTCCTAACCCTCATTTGTGCAAATGCTCCTTGTATTTTTTGCTTTACAAGACTTAAAACCTATGTGTGTAAATATAGCATTTGTTTAAAAATCCAAATCAAAGGGAGGAGGGAGGGGCTAGAGTGGTTGCTCAGTAGTTCCAGCACTTGCCTGGCATGCGCAAGGAGCCAGGTTCGAACCCAGCACCACATACACAATGAAGTGTCAGAGCAACAAAAGCCACATGAAAAACTAAATAAAACTGATTCTCTCTCAATGTCCCTCTCTCTTCAAAAAAGAAAAGAATTCTCAAAACAAAAAACAAAACAAAACAAAAGTGGTGGAGGGGAGAAGGGAAGAAAATGGGGGAAATACCAGGGAATGATAATGACAAAGTTTCATTATTGTATCATGTGCATGTATCAAAATGTATCAATGAATCCTGCCATCATGTGTAAGTATAATATACCAATAAAATATGAAACAAATTCATTTGTATACATGAAAGATTAAAAAATAAATAAATAAATAAAAAATCAAATCCATGTTCATTGATTGAATTTGAATCATCTTTTCTTAAAAGATTATCCCTGTCTTTGAAAATTCAGACTGCTTTTCCACCAAACCAACACCTTAATTAAACTTTTATGACTGGGATATCAGATCACATCAAAGTTCTTGCCATAACCTCAGCTGGACACCACCCTCCTTTGTCAATGTCTTATGCTTCCTACTTAAGAAAAACTTCCTGAGGATTTGTTGTCCACAAAAAGCATTCCAAA
>PVKS010046653.1:0-13195 GCA_004027875.1 Aplodontia rufa
GGCCCAGCACTGTGAAACGAGGGCAGTCAGAGGTGGCGGGAGGTGGAGGTTGGGAGGTTGTCCTTCAGAAGCGCAGGAAACTCCCGAAGGAGAGAGGTTGTGCCCACCCTGGTTCTGAGTGACGGCAGCACCGAGCTGCAGTTCTGCTGTCACTTGGTTGCTATTTAGGTTCAAACCCCTTCAGCCAAACACATCAGTCCGAGGCCGAAACGTCCGCCCCTCCTCTTGGGGCTCCTTTTGCGAGACTCCCGGTTACCGTTTTCCTAATTCCTGGCCGCAGAGCCTCCTGTCTCCAGCCTCTTCCCGAACGTGAAAGGGATCTTTGACCGCCTGAGGTCTCTCTGCACGCAGGTGCTTAGATCAGTCTTGTAGGGACACTGGGGAAGCTCCCTCCGCTGGCAGCCCCTCTCCCAGATCAAACACGTGGGTCCTCAGCTTTTGCACTCTGGAAGAAATCAGATCGGAGCGCTGCTGATTGGCAGGGCCGTTGGTAGCAGCTGTCCAGATTCCAAACTAAAATGCTTCTGCCGGCCCTTTAATTCCCAAACTGCACTTTTTTTTTGGTACCAGGGATTGGGCCCAGGGGTGCTTAACCACTGAGCCGCATCCCCAGCCCTTTCTATTTATTTGTTTTTGAGACAGGGTCTCCGCTAAGTTGCTGAGGCTGGCCTTGATCTTATGATCCTCCTGCCTCAGCCTCCCTAGGATCCCAGATTGTACTTACAAGATCTTGCTGTGGGGACCGTGCCTACGTGCCTAAAGAGGGATGCAGAGGAAGTGGAGAGGAAGTGCCACTGCCCAGGGCGGTAGGACAGGGCGGTGGGAGCACAAGTCCGGAAGCTGTCAGTTGGGCGTTGGTTAGATCAATGATGATACATGTCCGGAGGGTGGAGTGTGTTTTGTTTTGTTTTAGAAATGGACAGTGAGAGAGAGAAAGAGAATCAATTTTATTTAGTTTTTCACGTGGCTTTCGTTGCTCCGAGACTTCGTTGTGTGCGTGGTGCTGGGGTTCGAACCCGTGTACTTGCACCTGCCAGGCAAGCACCGTAACCGCCAAGCAACCTCTCCGGCCCCTCTCCCTCTCTCTTAAAAAATAAAAAATAAAAAGGCCTGGGGATGTGACTCAGTGGTTAAGCATCCCTGGGTTCGGTCCCTGGTGCCCCTGAAACACCTTCCATGTGATTCAGATCCCGACTGCCTCCCATTCTACTGGGGGAAACCGAGGCACAGGCGTGCCCTGAGTTACCGTTGGCTAAGCAGCCAGGTGTACGAGGCTGGGCCCACCCTTGCCTGCAAGGGGCCCCGGGACCACGGAGGGAGGTGGTCAGGGTGGGGTCTGGCTTCCTAGAGGAGCCTCAGGGCACCCTGGCGGTGTGTTGGCGAGCTGCGTGGGACCCCCTCAGGCGAGGACGGGCTCTTCTGCTCGCTGTCATTTTGCTGCGTGTCCCAGCGCTTCTGCCGCTCAACATCTCTCTCCTCTTCTTTCCCCTCAGTTTGTGGAAGTCGAAGGACAGATCACGTCCTTGGTTGATCTCTACCCGTCCTTCCTAAGGAAGGGTTATCGCCGGGAAATCTTCATTGCCATCGTGTGTAGCATCAGCTACCTGCTGGGGCTGTCGATGGTGACGGAGGTAGGTGGCTCCCCTTACAGGGCATCCGTGGTTTTTATTTACTTATTTTGGGTGCTGGGGATTGAACCCAGGGGTGCTTAACCTCTGAGCCGCACCCCCAGCCCTTTTATTTTTTATCTGAGACAGGGTCTCGCTAAGTTGCTTAAGGTCCCTTAGTTGCTGAGGCTGGCCTCTAACTTGCGATCCTCCTGCCTCAGCCTCCCTAGCCGCTGGAATTTCAGGTGTGCGCCGCTGAGCCTGACCCAGGCATCCTTGTTTAAGGTTGGGTACCCTGACCCCCTTGTCAAGGGCTGCCCTCCCTCGGTCCTTCCTCGCCGGGAGGGGAGATGGACACAGTGTCAAGGGTCCATGCTGATTTTCCAGGAAGCGCTGCAGGAGACACCTTGAAGACCATTTGCCACAGGCTGAGGCCTGGGCACTGTGGGTTTCTGATTGACAGGGGAGAATTACACTGTTTGGAGAGAGGGCAGGGGCCATGAGATGGGTCGCTTCAAAGTGAGTGTAAGGGGTAAGGTGTGGTCGCTGTGTAATCCCAGCAACTCAAGAGGCTGAGACAGGAGGCTCACAAGTTGGAGGCCAGCCTCTGCAAACTTAGCGAGATTCTGTCTGAAAATAAGAAATAAAAAGGGCTGGGAATGTGGCTCAGTGATTGAGCCCCTGGGTTCAATTCCTGGTGCCAAAAAATGGAGGAGGAGGGTCAAGATCAGGAAGGGGCTAGCATGGTAGCATCTTGGCAGGTCTAGAAAGAGACAACCCAGATAAAATAATGTACTAAGAGAAGAGAAGCCCATCGCTGGGCATGTTCTCAGTAAAAAATCAGAAAAAAAGGGTGTAAACTCAGGCACAGGTGTTCAAAAAGGTGGTCAGACCTAAGAGCGGCTGAGCAAAGCCTTTTCTAGAGATCCGAGGCTCCGCGGCCAGATTCAGCAGCACCTCCAGAGTGAGGGCAGGCAGGGGAAGTGGCCAGCAGCCCGCGCTGGGCAGCGACTTTATAGTCTGGGGTGGGGAGAGGAAGTCGGTGGGCCTTGTCTTTCGGTGATTGGCTGGTGGCCCCATCAATCAACGGGCAATTGTGAGACGCCATTGGGTGTTGTCTGCCGGCGTGTGATTGGTTGTTCCTTTGGCGCGGGCTGCCTGATGCCCCGCCCCCAGCAGGACTCCACCAACTTTTCCCCGCACCCTCCTCGCCCTCCGCCTGTTCTCCAGGAAGGGGCTGCGTTCAACGGTTGCCCTGAAACCCGGTTCAGGGTTCAATCACCGTTTTTCCTTACCAGAGGTCAAAATGTTTCCCTGGAGGTGTGTGTAAGAAAATGCCCCCAGGTCGGCTCCCAGCCCGCACTCAGCCGCCGGCTGTGACTGGAGCCTTCTCTGCTCTTGCTCTTGGTTTGGAGCCGGTCGCTGATGATTTTGCTAAGATAATGTTGATGGGTTGTTTCAGCCTCCTGTGTGTGTGTTTTACATCAGCGTCACACCTCAGATGTGAAGCTGAACATCGCTTCACATACACTTATCTGCTCTTCCTAACTTACCCATTTTTTCTTTGGAGTTTTTTTCTTATTGATTTGCCAGAGCTCTTTGTATATGAAGGAAATTAGAAACCAAATGCGAAATCAACCTTCCGTGTGTCTTTTCTTCCTTCGCAGGGTGGCATGTATGTGTTTCAACTCTTTGACTACTATGCAGCTAGCGGTGTATGCCTTTTGTGGGTTGCATTCTTTGAATGTTTTGTTATTGCCTGGATATATGGTGAGTATAGATTTTTGCTTATCCTAAGTTTGTCCTTTGGGCCTCTGTGCATTGAAGCTTCAGCAGCAGTGAGATGAACAGAAAGGCGTCCTCCCCCTAGATTCTTCTCTCAAGGGTGCCCCATATGCCATTTATCCCCTTCACTGAGAGCCCCCGTGCTAAGGGTGCGAGGTGTCTGTGCTTTGTTGAACAGAGGTCTGTGAGCAGTGGCTTCCTCCAGGGCCTAGAACATTCCATTTGACCTCTGAGACCTTAGATTGGCGATGCTAGGATTTGGGGTCTGCTGTGTCCGTTTGCATCTGAACATCAGGGAGCAGCAGGTGAGGGCCTGCGCCTGGCTTGATGCGCGGATGCGGAGGCCTGGGTCGGAATCCAGAGGCCGCCTCACGGTCTGTGAGCCCCTGCCGCACCGTTCACAGGGCAGAGCCACCAGCCACACCACTGTCACCACACTGTGTCACCAGACGTCCGCCGCTGTCTCTTGCAGGCGGTGATAACTTTTACGACGGTATTGAGGACATGATCGGCTACCGGCCTGGGCCCTGGATGAAGAGCAGCTGGGCCTTCGTCACCCCAGTCCTCTGCGTGGTGAGCACAGTCCTGCCTTGGCTCTGGGGAGTAGCGTTTTGTGTCAGGGGCTTGATGACGTTGTCTCTCCTGAGTGCAGGCCTGTGATGAACCATCCTCAGCTTAGCCAGGGAGAGTGGGGCACGGCTGCTCCGGAAGAGCTCCTTGAGTTGGGTTTTGAAGGATGAATAGGAGTTTGTTAGGGAGAGGAGACAGAAGGGACATCCCTGGCAGAGCTGTGTAGAGTCGGGGTGTTCTGAAAGGGTCCAGTGTGTTGAGAACGCTAGTGTATCCACCGTGGCCAGCGTGGCATGTCCTCAAACTGTCCCAGACTCTGAGCGGTCACATGGACACTCCGATTTCCATAGAGCTGGAAATGTATCGTTTCCGTGATGAGCTGAGGATGGTGGTTTAGAGAGGGCAGGTCCCAGCAGAGGGCTCTCCCAAGGACAAGGAGACCCTTAGCAGGCCAGGACCCAGGACAGTGGCATCACCACGTGGCCTTCCCCACGCATGCCTTCTTGGAATTGGCCGTGGCGCGTTCCTGTGAGCTGGCATCTAGATTCTCCCCCGAGGTCCTAGCACATGGGGACTTCTCAGCAGACCTGTCATTGTCACCCGTGGAGCTTAGGGCTCGGGAGACTTTTCGGCTCTTGCCCCGAGCGGTAGCAGATGGCATCTGGAGCGGGTGCCGCGGGCTCTGCTCTCAGGCCACGCTGGGTCGAGATTGCGGCTAAGTCACTGCGCGGCTCGATCGTGCCACCTTCCTCTCTGGGCCTCAGTTTCCCCACCTCCAAAACAGGAAGATGGACGTGGTCCTCACGGTAGCGGACAGCTTCAGCCAGCATTATGTAAAACGACCCCCGTGCGTATTTCACCCCACACAAGTTAAGTGACCATGGAAGCCACTGGCCACACAGCGGAGCTGACGCCCACCAGAGAGGCCACGTCCTTGCCTCGCCGATGGCTTTCTCAGGGCGGCTTCCGTCACTACTCTGACCCTCAGTCTCTTCATCTCTCCCAGACACAGGCTGCGTCACCCTCCCAGAAGACGAATGTGACGTGGGCAGGGCTTGGTCCTCGTGCTTGGGAGACCCAGAGCGTCCTCTCCTGGGGCTTCCTGTTCAGCCACAGCCCCACAGATAGCAGCAGAGACGGTGGTGGGGCCAGGCGTGCGATCCGTACTGCAGCCTGCTGAACTCCCTCCCCGACCAATTCGATTTTAGAGATTTCTCTTCCATCAAACCCGCCCGTGTCACCTCTCGGTTCCATCCTGGGTGACCTTGGGCTTTTCTCAAACGGCTGCTGTTCTCAACGGAAGCCGAGGCCAGGGGACCCCAGCCAGCCCTAGCTGCCCCAGGCAGAGCTACAGGTGGCCTCTACCCAGGCTTGGAGGCTCAGGGCTGCCCCCAAGAGCAAGGTCCCCACCCTGGAGAGGGCAGGGGACAGTGAGGCAAGGGAAGGTTTCACCCACCAGGTGTTAAAGAAACAGGGAGAAGGGGGCTGGGGACAGAGCCACAGTCTTGTTGGGAAAAAAATTATGTTGAAAAAGGAACCAGAACTCAGAGCTAGGTGCTGGTGCACACCTGTGACCCCAGCAGCTCAGGAGGTTGAGGGAGGAGGATCACAAGTTTGAGGCCAGCCTCAGCAACTTAGCGAGACCCTGTCTCTAAATAAAATATAAAAAGGGCTGGGGATGTGGCTCAGTGGTTCAATTCCTGGTAACAAAAAAACCCAAGTGCTTTCTGGAAGGAGGCTCTGGGTGGGGCCTGGACAGTGAGGCAGGAGCATTGGAGCTCAAGTAGGGCAGGGAGAAGGCGGAGGAAATGAGGACAGGTGGAGGCCACAGCCTGCTCCAAGGTCCAGGGCAAGTACCTGAGGTGCTAGGGAGGAATCCGGGGCGGCTGGGGTGTAGACATCGGGATCTGGGTAGGTGAGAGGGCTGATGTGGCTGGAGGAACCGGGACCGTGTCCCAAAGTCACTGGGGAGCCACCCAGAGCTGGCAACGTGGTCAGATTTACCCTGGATGGTGATTTTTTTTTTTAATTCATTAATTCTGTCCCGGGGATTGAATCCAGGGCTGCTTAACCATGGAGCCACTTCGCCAATCCTATTTATTTATTTTTGTTTTGAGACAAGGTCTCACTAAATTGATGAGGCTGGCCTCTAACTTGTGATCCTCCTGCCTCAGCCCCCTGAGCTGCTGGGGTTTCAGGTGTGCACACCACGCCTGGCTTGAAGGAGATTCTTAAGGCAGCAGAGGAGGGGGCAAGGCACCTAGCTGTCGCTTCATCCCTCGGAGAGGGATGTCCTCTCAGTTGAGGCTGTCCTGGTCCCAGAAGCCCCCAGCTCTGCTGCCCGGGATCACCCTCTGACCGCTGCCTCCTCTCCACAGGGATGTTTCGTCTTCTCTCTCTCCAAGTACGTTCCCCTGACCTACAACAAAGTCTACGTGTACCCAGACTGGGCCATCGGGCTGGGCTGGGGCCTGGCCCTCTCCTCCATGTTGTGTATCCCTTTGGTCATCCTTATTCGCCTCTGCCAGACGCAGGGACCGTTACGCGTGGTGAGTGCCGGGCGGGGGTACTGGAGGCCAGGGTTGGCCGCTGGCTGTTTGCTGTGTGAACTTGCACAAGTCGACTGCCCACTTTGAGCTGCGGACCCTTCACCAGACAGAATGGCTAGGATCATAGGTAGGAGAGTGCGTTGCTATAAAACAGGAACAGAGTCCAGTTCACCCGGGAGACGGCTTTGTGGTGACATTCAAAGCAGGTCTGTCGCCAGCATGCTTGTGATCCCAGCAGCTCAGGAGGCTGAGGCAGGAGGACCGCAAGTTGGAGGCCAGCCTCAGCCCCTTGCCGAGGCCCTCTGCCACTTAGTGAGACTCTGTCTCAAAATGAAAAGTAAAAAGGGCTGGGGGTGTGGCTCAGTGGTTAAGAGCCCCTGGGTTCAATCCCGAGTACCCAAAGAAAAACCGAAGTAGGTCTGCGGGCCAAGGAGGAAAAGTGCCAGAATGTGAGAATCCAGGGACAGCAAAGGTGGGTGAAGAGGCTGGAGAGGTGGCAGTGGCTTTGGATGCAGGTGAGGAGCTGCGAGCTGGAGAGGAAGAGGCCGAGTTCTGCGGACGCCTTCCCTTCTCCCAGGGGGGACCTTGGGCTCAGCCTCTGGGTCTGAGGCTGCCCGGTGCCTGCCCCTCTCCCCCGGGGCGTCCCCTGCTTCCCAAAGCTCCTCTCAGAATTCCTCAACAATACTGGAAATTCCAGGCCAGGGCTCTTTCCAAGAAATTCTTTTCTGAGAATCCACCTTCATCTTTGGACTTGGGTGAGCTCCAAGACTGCTGCGGCGTCCTCGGCTGCTTCTTTGTTGTTATTTTAAAACGCTGGAGCCAGGAAGTCCTGGGGCCCTGCTCCCTCTTGGGCTGGCCTGCGTTTCCTCCTGGGCCGACAGAGGAGTCTCTCAGAGGTGCTTTGGGTAGAGGGGGAGAAAAGGGAGTGAGAGGAAGTGAGGGGTGGGGGTGTCTGAGCCAGGAAGGCCCCAGGGTATCCCAAGAGTTTTGGATCTATTCTATTTCTTTTTATTTTTGGCACCAGAGATTGACCTTTGAGGCGCTTAGCCACTGAGCCACATCCCCAGTCCTTTTATTTTATTTTGAGACAAGATCTCACTAAGTGGCTGAGGCTGGCCTTCAACTTGTGATCCTCCTGCCTCAGCCTCCCGAGTTGAAAGGTGTGCTCGGAACAGGGCTGGTGTGGTGAAAGGCGGAGGGGGTGGGTGAGGATGGGCTCCCCCACTGCACCCCATACTTTGTACCCTAACCAAACTCCCAAGGCAGTTGAGCTGCCATCTGGCTGTCTTTTCCCGCTCCCGCCCATCCCAGGGCCAGGGGTCCCACCAGCTGAGAGCTGCTCTCACAGCCAGGTTCTGGCCCATGAGGATTCCAGGCAGAGGAGCCCCCGGGGGCCATGTGGTGGCCGTGTGGTGGCCTCCTGTCCCACCGTCTGCATGCACAGTGAGGCACAGGCACAGAAGACAGTGACTGGGCCAGGAGAAGCCACGCGGGTGGGGCCAGGATCCTGCAAACCACAGAAGGCACCAGGCAGCTCCTCAGCAGGAAGGGCTTTGGGCTTTGAGTTCCCTATGGAAATCTGGATTTAAAAAGATGAAATAGCGTAGCTTTTAACAAACAGCTTTCTTGGAGGGTGAGGGGTGGGAATGGTGCTGGAGATGCGTCCGGGCCTCATGCATGGTAGACATTCGGCAGCTTTTTAGAATGCGCATACATGGCCAAGAACGTGGCGCATGCCTGTGACGCCAGCACCTGGGAGGCTGAGGCAAGAGGATTGAAAGTTTGAGGCCAGCCTCAGCAACTTAGGAAGGCTACGTAAGCCACTTAGCGAGACCTGACTCTAAATAAAAAGTAACAACGTAGCTGAATGGTTCAGAGCTGCTGGGTTCAATCCTGGTCCAAGCAAAGAAAATGAATAAATAAAAGAAAAAGAAGAAGCCTCACATTTGGTTAAACGTCAGTGGCCCCAAAGAGGGTTTTGTTTTCGCAGCTGCTGTGTTGGTGTTTGGCATGTGGTGGGCTGGGCCGTCCAGTCCCTGTTTTGCCATTGATTTTCGGGGAGTCCTTGGGGAGGACTCTTCCCTCTCTGATCCTGAGATCAGGCAAGGGGCTGGGAGAACAGAGTTCACCCTGCCCGGGAGCAATCTAAGAATTCAGCTCTAGAAGAGGAAGAAAACCTCACCTTGTGGAGGTTGTGGAGCCCACATCCCCGGAAGTGTGCGCGCAGGAGTTGGCTGAGGTAACCTCCGGGTCAGAGCAGGAATCTGTGATCAACTCTTTGTTTCCAAAAAAGACCCAAAAACCAGAGAGGGTGTTCATTGGCCAAAATGCCACACAGCACGCAGAAGGAGGCGATGGGAATTTCGGGCAGGGCCCTCACCCGCCCTGCTTGTTCTCTCTGCAGAGAGTCAAGTACCTGCTGACCCCGAGGGACCCCAACCGCTGGGCGGTGGAGCGAGAGGGCGCCACGCCGTACAGCTCCCGCATGACGGTCAACGGGAGCCTCATGAAACCCACGCACATCATCGTGGAGACCATGATGTGAGCTCTGCCGGCGCCTTCCCTCCCGTTTACTAACATTAGGACCAGGTTTACAAGGCTTTTGTATTTTGCACTAGGAATCTTTTTTTTTCCAGATTGTCAGTCGCTCGTGTGCGTGCGTGTGCAACCGTGCGTGCCTGTGTCGTTTCGATTTGGGGACATTTTGTACAAAAACAAAAAAAATCCAAAATCAAAAAAAAACCAAAACCCCCACGGGCGGCCGCCCTGGAGGAGCTGAGCTTCGCGCCGAGTTGGGTGCGTTTTGCGGAACGGGTGGATTTCTCTGCATTTTCTTCCGTGTGACTCTGTACACTTTAGGGATTTATCGTCCACTTTCGCCACTTGAATCACTGCCAGCCGGCGACTTCCCGGTGCTCTGTGCAGCTGGCAGAGATTTCTGCCCCAGAGAAACAGAAAAAGAACGAACAGGGTGGAATTCGTGGGGCAGCGGATCTGCACCCGAAGGTGCAGCTTCTTTCTAAGCCTGGTTCAGGAGGAACACGGAAGGGGAGAGGGGTCCCCGAGCCTGGCCACAGCCACCGTCCCTCGCAGCCAAGAAAGAAGCCAAAGTAGGGGTCGAGCTGAGGAGACTCAGCCGGAGCTCAGAGCAGCCGAAACCTCGCTGCAAGCGCAGACTCCCACCTTTTCTGTTGAGATCGAGGGTGGATAATCAGTAGGACTGTCAGAGTCCGGGGTCCCAGAAGCAGCAGAGAGACGGGGGAAGTTGCGGTAGGAACCGGGATTTTCATTCTGGCAGCCCTTGAGCGAGGCGGGTGATGCAGGGAGTCCGGGTCCTTTCTGGAACATTCCGGGCAAAGACCTGCAGCTGACTCTGGGACGGCTGGGTCTGCGGGGTGAGCCGTGTGCATCTGAATGGGGCCGCAGCAGGAAATGTGGGTGTCCTGCAAGTGAGGGGCGAGGGGCGGGTGGTTTCTTACCTCCCCTCCGCACCCTCATCCCCCAGCGGGGAGACTCCTGTCAAGCTGTCCTTAAAGCCGCCGCCCCGGGCCACCCTCGCTCCTCACAGGGAACGATGCCCGGAGCTTCTGAGGTTGGATCTCGGATTCAGATAAATTTCCCTCTGGAATCCTGCTCTGAGCTGAGGCCCCCGAGGGCAGCCTGTTGGTCCACGGCTGGGACGGATGGGACACCCGCTGCTGTCCCTGCAGTCAGGCGCTCACTCCATGGGGACCGCAGAGGGAGGGCGCAGGAGAGGGTTGCAGGTTGGGGTGGCTCCAGGGGCTGGCACCCGGAGCTGGAGCGACCACACAGAGCCGTGTTCCTCCCTGAGCCAGGACAGAAGCCTGCACCTTTACAGCGGGGACAGCCCTGCCCCTGTCCCATCTGGACCTAAGCTGTGCCATTAACAGTCACTCCCAAGTTCAGAGCCCCGATCCTGCAGCGACGGCAGTCACTGCCCCGGGTCTGGCTCAGGCGTTGGGACCCTGGAAACCCCCTGCCCACATTTGGGGACCGGGGACCTCCAGTGCCTGTCCTCAGGGGCACTTGTGAGACTCTCGTCTTGGACGATTGAGACCCCTTTTCCTCTGTTCCCAAAGCTGTGTCTCCGCACACTCTGCCAAACGGCACCCAGGCTGTCCCAAGCCACCTGCACCGCTAGTGCGCTGCTCCTTCCTGTGTAGTTCTGGTCGCCGTTGTGTCTGATCGATTTCACCCGATTTTCTTTGTCTTCTGGAACTTTCTGGAACTTTCTCATGAACTAACCGTTGTCAGTAACGAAGACGGGTGGCACCCGGGGGACAGGCACTGGGCGAGCCGTGGCAGCCTGGGCACCGGGGACCTTGAAGGACTCCCTGTTCCCTGCGCGGGGTGGGTGACGGCTGCCCGCACTCCGTTGGTGGCCTGCGGACCAAATTCAGACCAAAGACCCGCAGGCCAGGCCCCTCCACCTGCAGGGAGGCTCAGCCTGCGCCCACGCCTGCCGCCCCAGGGTCCCGGGCACCCGTCTTCGATGCTGGCCCCCTCGCCCCGGCCCCCTGGTTCTGGTGTCTGCAGAGCTTTGCTCTGAGTGCCACACGTCACCTCGGCTGTCCTCGTGTCTCTCCATGTAAGTGAGACGGGATTGGAGCTCACACGCTGGCTCACCTGTCCCTTGGAGAAACGGTGGAATCTTCCTCGCGCTCTGTGCCGGGGACGGGTCAGAGATTCTGACACCCACAGGTGGTCCAGACCACCCGTCGGGGCAGGAAGCGAGCTGACGTGTAAAGATTTTTTTTTTTAAGATGAAGAAGTGGGTGAGGCCGGGTTGAGCCTCACGCAGGGACAGGGGACCCGTCAGTGTCCACAATGGACAGGTCCAAGTGCAGGTCCAAGCTCAGGGTTCTCCCTGACAGCCAGAGGCGCGCTTTGATGGCGGCGGGAACGGCGCTGTGGTGGTCAGGGACCGAGCAGCCCCAGCCTCACTTCACACTCAGGGGCCACTTGGAGCCCGGCTGGGCCTTCTCTGCCCCCAGCCCCACGTCCTCCTAGCAGCCCTGTGGCAGGGAGGAACCGAGGCCCAGAGAAGCCCGAAGCCTTGGGTGGGACTTAAGTGACAACCAACCTCCAAACTGAGCCCAAGGCTGGGTGGGGTGATGCACGTGTCCCCCTGTGACGCCCGGCTCCCCGGCTGGGCCTCTGGTCCCTGGGCCTCGCCGCCCTGCACCCCAGGTGCCGGGAGCCCCCTCTGCCTAGCACCGGGTTTTCTATCACACAGGTGTTGTGACAATGTGCTGTCCTCCTGCCGGCACCACCAGGACACCTCCTGATAAGGAAATGCGCTGGGCAGAGGCCTCTCCTTCCCCAGCACTCAGACTCCAGCCAGGAAAGGACCAGGACAGAGCCAGGTCCCCGCGGAGGCTCAAGGACGCCAGGCAGAACAGCAAACCCGGTCCCCAGGGTTGGAGAGAGGGGACCTGGGCAGAGGGCAGGCGGCCACCTGCGGACGGGAAGCTCCTGTGAGCTCTGGCCGCGTCCGGCCCCGGCCCAGGCGTCTTGTGACGTAGTTGGCTTCAGATCCAGACGGTAGCTCCCGATTCCCCCCTGCCCGGTTCACCTTCCCAGCCCTGCCACCCTTCGCTCCGTAGTTAGCACAAGAGGACGCTGAGGTCGTGGGCCGGCGTCCTTCCAGACACACGCGTCTGGCTCATCAGAACCTTTTTGTAAAACTCTGAAATATTTTTAAAGATATTTTAAACTTTTGTAAGAAAAAAAAGAAACAAAAAACCGAAATCAACCCAGGAGAGCCTCCTCTGAGGAGGCGCGTTTGTTTTTGAAGGAGCTCTTCGGTGTGGAGGCCGCGCTGTCGGAGGTTTTGTGTATAAATGTTTTATGATGAGAATCCCTGGATTTGGCAGGGCTCCTTCCCCGCCCTGTTTTTTGCTTTTTAGATAAATATGTATATCGATATTTTAAATTCATCTTTGCTTTTTTGGAGGAGTTTGTAATCACCTTATATAACATGACAATAAACATTGCCTTTGTAAAATCCCATACGTGTGGGCTGTGTTCCCGCGCGCCGAGCTTCCCTCCGTGTTCAGCAAGCATTTTGCAAAGTTCAAAAAGGGTTCTTGTGATCGTTCCAGGTACCGCAGGGTGAGGATCCCTTATCTGAAATGCTTGGGACTAGAAGGGTTTCGGTTTTGGGAATTTACCTGATGAGGTATCTCGGGATGGAACCCGGGTCTAAACACGGAATTCACTGCTGTTCCACGGTGCAGACGGAAGCTCATTTTATTATTTATTCATCTTTGGGTGTCAGGGATTGAACTCGGGGGTGCTTAACCACTGAGCCTCATCCCCAGTCCTTTTTATTTTTTTTGTTTTGAGACAGGGTCTCTCTAAGTTGCCCAGGGTCTGAGTTGCTGAGGCTGGCCTCCAACTTGCAGTCCTCCTGCCTCGGCCTCCTGAGCAGCTGGGATTAAAGGCCTGCGCCACCGCACCCGGCAGTGACGCGCTTTTAAAATGTATTAATATATTAATTTCGAGCAGGTGTCATGAGATCCGCAGGGAAGCTGGCCTTTACCATCCAATAGTTTTTAAAAGATGTAAAAAAAGGAAATAAATCTATTGCAGTGCATTTATATACTTTTATTTTTAAAAAATCCCCATAGTGCTGCACCCCCCCACCCCGAGTCCCCGCAG
>PVKS010046654.1:0-13194 GCA_004027875.1 Aplodontia rufa
AAAATGTATAAATATTCTGGATATTGTAATTATCCCCAGGAGTGCCCCCCCAGTTACCCTCCCTTATCCCTCCCTTCCCTTTCCCTTTATAGCTCTAAAAAAAGTATTAGATTATAAAGCATTACATCTTATCTGGATTTAACTCATGTTACTAGACCATCTTTCTCACTGTCCAGGGTCTAGTCCCCACCTCCACCTAGTGGATGAATTTTTTAAAGGCCTAATATAATCTGCAATCCCTGAAATTCTGCTAAGAAAGAAACTGTCTCTTAAAAAATGCAAAACAGAGGGGTTGGGGATTTAGCTCAGTGGCAGAGTGCTTGCCTAGCACACCCAAGGCCCTGAGTTTGGTCCTCAGCCCTGAAAAAAAAAATGCAAAACAGACTGGAGATGTATGCAGTTGAGTCTATTGATAAAGCACATGCTTTGCATGTGCTGAGGCCCTGGGGTCAACACTCAGCACCACGCACACACACCTACCTACCTGCATACCTACACACACACACACACACACACAAACTATATTACTATTTTTTTAAAAAGATGGAGAGAATCAATTCTATTTTTTTCATTTGCCTTTTGTTTCTCTGACACTGAATTATATATGTGATGCTGGGGTTCAAACTCAGGACCTCGCACATACCAGGCAAGTGCTCTGACCACTGAGATGGCTCCAGCTCCTATATTTTCTTTATAAAAGAATCAACCATTTATTTTAGGAGGACAAAAAAATTTCTCAATTAGTATTGTAGTGGTGATTGTACAATCCTAAAAATATATTTTAGAAGACTGAACTGCACTCTATTATAGCATGTCAATTATATTTCAATAAAGCTTGAAAAAACAAAAACATTACTGAGTAAGTATACATGCCAAGCTCCTAATTCAATCATTCTATCAGGACCGGTGTGGTAAAGGAGAGGGAGGCCATTTCTGCAGATGTGCCTTCTCCACAGGCTCCAGCCTGTTCTGTGCACACACACGCCTCTTGCACATAATGGAAATGCCATATGCAGATGCATTTGATTAGCACTGTCTGCAATTCCCATCATTATGCAGCACTTTGTAAGCTGCAGTTAATTCCTGCCTATTATCCCAGTGGAAAATCATCCTGCCTAATCTCAAGCAGCCCAGCAACTGCACAGGAGGAACAGCCTTGCTCTTCAGTGGAGACCCATTTGAAACACAATCCCTGCTGCAACAAGGACTCTTGATCACACAGGCTAATCCATGTCAATCACACAGGCACAGAAGACCTGAGAACCACTGTGACATTCTTCATCATCTGTTGGCATGCACCTTTTAGAAGCCTACAGGAGAAGATGAAGAGAGGGACAGAAACCAGGGCTGGGGTTAGAGGAAGGGTGGAGGAAGGTGAGGAAATCAAAGAAAAGAAGAACAAGAGCCTATACCAAGACATGTGATCCTGCAACCACCTGGTCTCCAGAGCTCAGGGAGCTCCACTACCACTGAATTATTCTGGACTCGCCAGTTCTTCAAATGACCTCTTGACCTCTCTTCTTAGGAAGCATTTCTGCATTTTAAATGATTTCCATTGTTGATTTAATTCAACTATAAACAGATAAGAAAATATACTAACAGAATTTTATACAATGAAATAGTGTACTTACAGAACACTAATAGAGTATTCGGTTGGGTTTTAACTCTCCATTACAAACAACTTGATATTTACTCTGTATTCAGTAACACTTTGAAATATGTTCTTCCTCTACCAATAACAAAAGAGGGAAATCCTGTATGAAATAATGCCACAAGTTAACAGTGGCTACAGAATTAATCCCTTTAAATCCAAGAAAAGGCAAATCCCTTTTAGTGAAATCTTGAAAAATGTCTAGCACCTAAAAAACAAATCTTCATAAGCATCAATTTTAGAGTCAAGAAATAATTTAATCCAGTGGCATCTAATTTAGCCATCTCTCAGAGATAACTAGGGCTTTTCAAAAAACATAGATTCCGGGGCTGGAGCGGTGGCTCAGCGGTTTCAGCACTTGCCTGGCAAGCACGAGGACCCGGGTTCAAGCCCCAGCACCACGTACACAACTGAGTGTTGGAGCAATGAAGGCCATGTGAAAAACTAAATAAAGTTCTTTCTCTCTTTCTCTCTCTCTCACTGTCCCTCTCTCTTTAAAAAAAAAAAAACAGATTCCAGGACTCCACTAGTTTCTCCCAAATCAGTATCTCTGGGCAAAGAGTCTGGAAAAACCATATTTTGGGAATAGCTCCGCCAAGCAATTTCACTGCACATGCACCCATTAGGAGAGCCAAATTCAGAGTATGTGCATTTGGGAACCACAGATCCATCCTTCTAGCCTTCTGTTCATTCCGTATCTATCCACACACTGCTTATTCCAGGACAATTCCATGACATTTCTGTTTCCAATGCAACTCATTCCCATTTCTTAATTCTTCAGTCTTGGGGAAGATCTTGCAGCAAACTGGCTACTTTAAGCAGAAAGGGATTTAACATCTGGAATTAGGCATTTACAAGAGCACTGAAAAGTTCAAAGGAACAAGCTCTACCTGTTGGGCCTCCAGAAAAAACTCCCAGGACACAAGGAACTGGCCCTTGAGGGGTGTTGGTGCCCTGTCACATCAGGAAGGAGCAGCACCTGAGGAACCATTCTGGAACTAATGAGTCCCTTGCGATCCCAAGACCTGGGCACTGCCGTTGTCACAACTGCTGGTCCTACATCAGATCACTCACTTTTTGCTATGCTCCCGAGGCTGACATTGCTGAGTTAACTGCTTCTGATGCTACTCCACTGAATACCTTTCACATTAAGTGTCCACCAGAACTGAGTCCAGCAGGCCAGCTCCCCTCAACTGCAATACAGACCCCTGCAGCACTTCCTTTTCTTTTTTAAAAACAATACCAAGTCTTCCCCCCCCCCCCTTTCCTTTAAGGGGGAGAGGGGGGAAGTGAAAGAGAGAGAGAAAGAGAAGATCAACTTTATTTAGTTTTTTCACCTGGTTTTCACTGCTTCAACACTTAGTTGTATATGTGGTGCTGAGGTTCAAACCTGGTCCGCGCACATGCCAGACAAGCACTGTAACTGCTGAGCCACTGCTCCAGTACCCAGCATTTCCTTTTCAACCAGTTGCCAACACCCCGAAGTTCCTCTCACCTACATTACTTCCTCTGGATTTTCCTCTATTTCCCCTTCCTATGGGGAAACTGCTAAATAATTAAGAATTCAAGTTCTGTACCTGACAACATCTGAATTTCTTTTTCTTTGATTCAGATCTTAATGCAGCCTGTGTAGATCTTTTAAGGTCCCTGCCAATAAACTGGCTCCTTCTCTCCAACTGTTGTCATTCACCAAATTAATAACATTTGAACTGAATTTAGGGGATTTATATTTCAAAAATACACTACTGCCTCCTCCACTGGAAAATTTTAATTGCATTATCAAGATCCATCAAAATTCAGCCAGCATTTTTTACACGGTATTATCTGAACCCAGTGTCTAACACATCATGAGATAAGATGAACGGGGAAAAAGATAAAACATGGACCCTGACTACAGGAGCTCGTGTCCTCAGGGGAGCAGCAGAAATCTAAGAAAAAAGAACAAGAGAGACAGCAAAGAATTTCAGATGCTGCAAATGGATTATTTGACATCAATTTGAAATAATGATGACTGTTTTTTCCTTTGTAACTTTTTCTTAGGTGTGCGCATGTGTGTGTGTATGTTGCTAAGGATTAAACCCAGAGCCTTGTGAGTGCCAGGCAAGCACTCTACCACTGAATTACATCCCTGATTCCTATTGTTCTTTTCTTAAAGCATGTATGAGGTCTCCTGAAATGAGCATATGGTAACATCTTGTGAAACAACCCACAAAGTCCACTTCTGCTATCAGATCTTACTTAATACAATACAGTATGTGACTTCAAAATATGGGCATGTGCTACATACCAAAAATCTACCATAGGTCAGTGTGGAGAGGGTAGGACATAAAGGGATGCTTCTAAAGCAGATCATTCCTAACAGGGAATCAGGACCAAGAATATAGCAGAGTAAGATGTAAGATGACACATGCCCTTAAATGCCTTCATTTATTTCTCCTGTGAGCAAACTCTTTTTCCTCCTGGTTTGGTATTATATTTGTGCTTGTGTTAAGATTTTCCCCAGGGAGGATTCAGTTTTCTCTTCTCGATGGTTTCTCACTTCTCTCAACCCATCCCCTTCCACAGCAGCTTGTCTGTTTCTAAACAAGGAGGCCATGTACACAGGTTTCCCCACTTTACATACTCACTTTCAGTAAGTGAATAAATATACACTGAGTAAGTTTCTCAAGTTATGCTGAAGGTGAAAGGGGTACACCCACAAAAGTCTGCCAATTTAAGTGGAAATTATACTTTCTATAGTAAAGGATTCCATCACACCTACCACATTTTATAAATATATTCTATACAATTTCCTTACATAGAATAATTAATCAATTGTTTTTTTCCTACCCCAAGTACAGCTAACTCTATATGGAACTGAACATTTCCATCTTCTGTAAATGAAAGTCCAAGATCAGAGACACTGTGTCATTTCTTGTAAGCACCAAGATAAAATTAAGTATAAAACATCCCAGAAGAGCTGGAGCGGTAGCTCAGCAGTTACAGCGCTTGCCTGGCATTTGCAAGGACCCGGTTTCAAACCCCAGCACAAATGAAGGGTCAGAGGAACAAGGCCCAGATGAAAATATAAAGTTTATCCTCTCTTTCTCTCTCCTCCTGCCCCTCTCTCTTAAAAAAAAAAAAAAAAAAAAATCCCAGAAATCACCAATGATCCCAGAATGCAATGAAACAGTCTTTGAAGCCTTCTGGACAGTGGGGGTAATTAATGCAGACGCTACACCCCTCCTGGACCAGACCTATATGACAGTTGCCCTTGCAGAAAAGGTGCAAAAATTCAAAGCCTGGTGTGACCTACAGTGCACATAGTTAGAGAAGACAACCCTGCTGACCTGACTGATGTTTCTTGACTTTCAAGTCTACACTCTCTCCAGCACATACTCCCAGGGAAGGGGTGGCTCCCCCAACTCCAGCCCAATTCCTCTGCAACCCGTTCTATGTCCCCTAGTCTAGACAACTCTGAAACTTGAGGCCTCCATACACTGTAACTGCTCTGCTTGTTATGAAGCAACTCACACAAATACACTACGAGACAGGCTTACCCAGGGGACCTGTAAGAAGCAAGACTGTTATTTTCAAGAAAGGAGAAGGAACTTAAGAGAAAATGGAAGTGAGAAAGCTATTTCCTCTTTAAGCTCAAAAGTAATATTTTCTTCCTTACCTGCTTTTAAACGTACAGTTTTTTCCCCTTAATCTAAGCTGTTTTATTGATTAAATCCCTTGCTTTTCAATAGGGAAACGATTTATCCACATTATTGCAACCAGACTGCATACTCTATTTTAAAATATTTTTTTAGTATTTTAAAATAACACTACACAGTTTTCTCCAGTCACTGGAAAAGGACACATCCAATATTAAGCTTATGTTTTACAACCCACACAAACCTACAATGCCAACTACTAGGAGCTCAAACACAGCCAAGCTCTCTGCTCTGCTTCTGAATGCTGGGTTTCCCCTATCAAGAAGGTTCCATTTTTACAACTAAATAATCCACCTAAGAGGCAAGCAGTAAACTTTTTTATGTGCTCTAATGCCAAAACCTGCAAGTAAGCTGCAGCTACAATACTTCACTCCCAGTTTAAGAATCCATCTGTAGCTATGCAGCTCTCCACTTCACAGTCCCATGAATGCAGGTCAAGGCCATGGCAGAAAATTTCTTTCAGGATGGCAAGGAAACTCAGACCAGGCTGTGGGGGGAAAGGAGCTGCTCAGTTAATGGCATGGCTACAACTCTCAAATTAACAGGACCAGAAATCAAAGCCTCTCAAAACTGCAAATGCATGGCACCAAAAAGATGAAAACATGCAAGGTGGTCTACTTACTACCAAGGCATGAAAAACTAACAGCTGAGCAGCACAAGGATGTGACAGACCCAAATACCATAGAATAACCTTCACCTCAGGTGACTGGGGGGTCCAAGATTACCAGGCTTGGCAGGCAATGTCAAGGTAAAAGTGTCAATTATCCTCCCTGGGGCTGCATTCTCAAACATAAAAGGCCCCCCATTCTGATTCTCCAGCTGGTACAGGTTATGAAACGAAGAAACGCCAAGATATGGATGAAGAAGCCACAGACAGGCTGGGAGGGACCATGCACATTTAACAGTCAGGCCCTGCAGCAGTCAGCCTGGTTTTGATCAATGCACTTTTTAAAAGATAAGAAGAAACAGAATTTGGAAACAAACCATATAAAGACAGCAATAATTACTGACCTCCCCAAATGAGATTCATTTACTACCGTCTGTTATAAGCACTGTCTAAAATAACCCAAAATCGGCTGGGCACGGTGGTGCACACCGTAATCCCAGGGACTCTGGAGGCTGTAGCCAAGGGATCACAAATTCAAGGTCAACCTCAGCCTTACGGAGACCCTGTCTTAAGACAAAAAGAAAAAGGTCTAGGAATGTAGCTCAGCAGTAAAGTGCCCCTGGTTTCAATTCCCAGTAATACTTCCACTACTACTACTAAAAATAATAATAGTAGTAGTAGTAGTAATAATAATAAATGAAATAAACCAAAGCCAACAACCTATGAACTACATCAGAGATGCAAATTTTAAAAGATTGTGCTCTGAGGTCTAAGAAAAGGATCTTCAACTTTTCTAGGGTTAAATGACCTCATTCAACCATGTCCCAGGCACTGTCCCAAACACAATGGACACAAAGATAGATATAATCAATTAAACAAAGGCCTTCTCTCAACATCTGAGCACCTACAAATACCCTCAATAGACTTGATAGGGCATGAAATTCTAATTAACAGAACTCATTCCACTAAAACAACCTCTCCCTCTGTTTCTGCAGCATTTTACACCAACCTCTATTACAGCCCGCTTCACAACAGGGTAGCTGTGGACAGGCCTCTCCACCCTCAGCACAAGACAGCACGGTCCCTGAGGGCAGGGAACGTACCCTCATCATTAGTCCAACACAGGATCTGAAGAAGGGAGTGCTCAGGAAACTTGAGCTGCATATCTGGAGTCACAGCTAGGCCAAAAAGTCTCCAGTGAATAACACAGGTAGTGAGTGAGTGGTAAAAGATACCTACCAGCTGGAGAACAGACGGAACCAGTGTCAGCCTGCATATGCTCTACACCCTACTCAGGATGTGGTCCACAAACAGCAGCACTCATCACCTGGGAGTCCGCCACCTCACAGAACTCAGGCCCAACCCCAGACCTCCACCTCAGACGTTCCAAGTTAACAAGAGCCCTAGATGATCTATGTGCACCTTGGTGTTTGAGGAACACTGATCTAGAGAGGAGTTGGGTGGGAAACCAATTAACAAATGAGAACTACTAACACTCAGGCAGCAGGAGGAGCAAAAAAGAATGTAAGAAATGTAATGGGAAAGGATTTATTTATGAGGCTGTTCAAATCTGTGAAGAACGAACAAGAGCTGCCCCTACAGATGCAATAAGAATCGTTATTTTAAGGTTAAGAAAAGACAAGAAAATTCTTTTTTAAAAAACTCCTGAACATAAAACTTTCCATACATGTCCACATGATTTGTTTGCATAACTCTTGCACACTTGACAGAAAATAATTAGGCCAAGTTACATCAGCCTATGAAGAAGAGAAGGACACCTTTCTGTTATCATACCTAGCATCATCAGATTTGTCTCATTATCCAAATCAGTGGTGTGGCCCTAAAACTGTCATCCAATGAAACTGCTTACAGAGACAGCCCTTGCCTTCCTCCACGGCACACTCCTACAGACCACAGCACCAAGTCAATCACATCTCCCCGTGAAAGGCTCCGTCCTGATCAAAGGGAGCAAATAAAATAATAACAAAGATGACACTGCACAAAATCTATGACACAGCTACAAGTCCCCTAAACAACAAGTGTTAAAAGTAGGCTTCAAGCCGTAACACTGGAGTTTTATGACAGAAGATCCCAAGGTCTGAACCCAGAGGAGCAATTTCTGCCCCCCCCCACAAGGAGAGAGGGACAGTTGGAGAGAGAGAGAATCAATTTTTATTTGGTTTTTCATGTGGCCTTCATTGCTCTGACATTTCGTTGTGCCCACGTCCTCGCGAATACCAGCAAGCACCATAACCGCTGAGCCACCACTCCAGCAGCATCCCCAAGAGGAGTTCTTGCACAGTGTGAGTGGTTAAATAGCTAAGTTGAGAACCCAACCCATGCCTACCTCACAGGCAGGCACATGGCCTCCAACTGGATATTCTTTTTCCTTTCACTTCTTTGCTCCACTCCACTCTCCTTCCATGATATGCACCACAGGCCCAAACCAACAGGACCCATCAGTCGTGAATTAAAATCTCCAAAACCGTAAGCCAAAATAAACCTTTCCTCTCTTTGCGTTGACTTATGTCACGTGTTTACTACGGCACTGAAAAGCTGATTTGCACATAAAACATTGTGGGAGAAGACCTGGGTTACCCTAAGTAGCCCTCGGTTTTGGCCCTGCCCCCTCATGGCACTTGAATCAGTCCCTCCTTCTGATGAGAGACTCACCACCTTTGGCCATAGGGACTGTATGTTTTGTAAGGCTGGTCACTCAGAGTCCTTCCCTGCTGCATGCATTGGCAGGGAACTCCTGAGATGTGAGCCTCTGGGGATGACAATATACAGGAGCCAGAGGCCAAATTTCCCAACAGACCTTCTACAGGCCAGACTGAAAAGGTCAGACAGAAGTGAAACACGGGACAGGCAGGATAGCACACCTAAAGTGAGGCGTGCTGGCCCACCAGTTCTCAGGAAGAGTGGAGCAGGGATGACTTACTCTATTTAATCCTTTCTGAATTACCTAATCTTCCTGCAACAAACAAGAATTCTGTAACAAGAAAACTATGTCATGAAGAAAGGGCAGAGCGACAGTCAAGCAGAACACACACTATTTCCCGACTGGCTGGAACCTTAGGTTATCACATCACCCTGAGCTTGGGGTAGAAAGACACAATGCACGTTCTAAATCATCTATGAGTCTGACTGCAGAGGTAAGAGTCATACAGTCTTTTCTGGGTGTGGTCCAGATTTGAAAATGAAATAAGTTTTCATTTTCTTTGATCACTGTCGGCAGACTCTTCTCTATAATCCCATCAGTAATGATATGATTAATGATCACATAAAAATTCGACTACAAAATCTGACGCCAATTACAGGCACACAACTCCTAAGTGCTTCTCACGATCACACCCTTCAAACAGCAGCCAATCAAGTGCAAATGTCAGCCTCAGCACAAGCTGAAGCTTCAATTCCTCTTCTACCCCAGGTCTGACCTTCGGATTTACATCACAGATTTGGTTTCCTCCTACAGAACGCAGTGCTGTTTTCCTTCCAAATGCTTTGTTTTTATGCTTCTATTTTACCTCCCTGTCACTCCTGAAATAACTATTCCACTCTGGCTTTCGGCAAACTGAGAACAAGCCTAACGTCTTGCAGAAGGAATTTCATTCAACAGACAGCAATGGAGCCAGATAATGGGAAATTTCTCAGTTTCACAAATACTTCCAGTTCAAAAGCAACACAATCCTGGCAGTTTAGAGTAACATGGTTTGCCATGCTTGACATAAACATTTGGGAATCGTGTTCACAGCAAACAGCATTTATGGTCTTATTTCAACATGAAATGCTAAGGGCACAAACTTAAAATTACAGGTAATCCTACAGCCTTTTTTAAGAAACCCAAGAGAAACAGTACCACAGGACTACTCCATGATAGTTAAGTGAGCAGGCTAAGCCACAAAAACCTATTCAATCCTTAAATCCTGAAAAGTCTAACCACTATCCACGCATGAGAACGGGTGAGGGAAAACCCAAGGCTTTGACAGCCCTGGCTGAGGCCACAGGGATTTCCTCTGCCTTTTCAGCTCACCAAGGAAAGTCAAGGAGGGGCCTGAAGCATGCCCAGTACTGAGAATGGTCTGTGGGAGGATAGCGAGGCCCTGAGGACAGGGCAGCCAGCGGGGTGGGGGAAGAGGGAAGAAATGAAATGGGCTGCAGCACCGACGAGACATGAGAATGACCACCTCCTGTTGGGCTATCATTCATCATTCCAAGTCACATCTATTAAGGACTTTAGGATTAGGATACTCAGTTATGTAGTGAAGATACACACACACACACAAAAAAATACAAGAAGGCTTTGCTCTCAGAACTCCATCTTGTTGAATAGAGGCAAACAAGAGAAGAGCGAATTGGGCAGAGCACGGGAGGTTAAGGCAGAAATAGCACCAAGCTGGGCGTGGGCTCAGGCTTCCCGGAAGGGCCCAACCAGGGCAGGGCAGAGTCTTGGGGCCCAGAGGGCTGGCTCCAGGCTCCTGCCTTTGCTTTCACCTTTACTTCCTTCCCCTGGTGCTTGCTCTATAGGTTCCCTCAATGTACCTGCCCTTAGAAGGAAAAAGATGATACTTTTGAGGTCTCTAACAGTTGTGCATAATGAAAGCTGGGACACCTATTTAGTACAAACTTATGAACCTAGAAAGATGAAATTAAACAGGCACAAAACAGGAACTCAAAACCCACAAGTCAAGCTTCAAAGGTGAGAATGTCCCATTTCGTAAATGGCGGCTGAGGGTTCCCGCTTTCTCCCCAGCTCCTTCACAGCCTGATAAAGACTCACACTTGGTCTCTCACTCTCATCAGACTTATATTCCACCGCTGTCTTTGTCCCCAGAGAAACCAGAGATCCCAGCATGTGTGGGATTTTACTCTAGAATATTCCCTCTAAGATGCAGTCTCAGAAGCAGCACATACACCAGCGTACCAAGTTAGGCTGTGCAAGCAAATTACGGACTCTTTTCTCTATAACGTTGAAACAGAAAAACAAACATGTTTCTTCTGTAATAAGATCAAAATATTTTAGAAAACAACAATTATAGCATAAAACACACACACCATGGATAAACCTTAAAGACATCATGGTCTAAGTGAAATAAGTCAGTCCCAAAAGGACAGACACTGCTTTCACTCAGATGAAGTACTTAGAATAGCCAAACTCACAGAGACAGAAGAAGAACAGTAGAGGCTAAGGGGTGGGAAGAATGGGGAGTTATTGTTTAAAGGGCACAAAATTTTGGTTTTCCAAGATGAAAAGATTTTTGGAGATAGATGGTAGCAATGGTCATGCCACTCCACTGTATACTTAAGGATGATCAAAATAACCTGGCATGGTGGCACATGCCTGTAATCCCAGCTACTTGGAGGATTAATGCATAAGGATCACAAATTCAGGACCAGCCTGGGAAACTTAGTGAGACCGTGCCTCAAAATAAAAATTAGGGAGGCTAAGAGCTGGAGCAGTGGCTAGGCGGTTACGGCGCTTGCCTGGCTTGCGCAAGTACGAGTTCAAACCCCAAGACCACGCACACGATGAGGTCTGGGAGCAACAAAAGCCACATGAAAAACTAAATAAAACTGATTCTCTATGTCTCTCTCTGTCCCTCTCTCTTAAAAAAAAAAAATGGGGGGCTGGAGCAGTGGCTGGGCAGTTACAGTGCTTGCCTAGCATGTGCGAGGACCTGGGTCCAAACCCTAGCACCATGTACACAAGAGAGAAAGAAAAAAGATGAAAAGCTAAATAAAATTGATTTTCTCTTTCTCTCTCTCTTTAAAAAAATAAAAAATAAAAAAAATAGGGCTGGGATGTAGCTCAGTGGTAGATTACCCCGGGTCCAATCCCCAGTACTGAAAACAAACAAAACAGAACAATTCAAAATGATAAATTTCATATTCTGTATATTTTATCACAATTTCAAAAACACATATATACATACTTAAAACAGTGCTGAGTAATGTGTTTTATCTAAACCAGAGTCCACTATATTTAACAGTACACATACTTTTCTCCAGCTCTGCACAATTGTTTCAGCAATTACAACAGAGACTACCTAGAGGCTGAGGAGGCTGAGGCTGCGGTTGAGTGGTAGTGCACTTCCCATCCAAAAAAAAAAAAAAATTAATTTCCTAACATATTTAAGGTGAATACATGTACTTAGCATTCTGCCTGGAAGGCAAGGCCCAGAAGGTCCCCTTTCCCCACAATATCAGCACCATTATCTGCCACACTGTGGCCACCTCCATTAGCTGACCTACCATGTACCATCTGATACACATCTCAATCCTCATAAGCCCAGAAGAGATGGAACTATCCTCATTCCACCTACGAGGAAATGAGGCCCAAGACTAGAGCCCAGAAGTGGCCAACGTCTGTGTGTCATCAACCTGTAGGTAGCGCTGCTCTCCCATGAACACTCCCTCTGACTTGCACCCCTACAATCAAGGGCCTCCCGGGGGGAACCCAAATCACTTTACCCATTGGTTCCTTCAACAGACACACTGAGCTTGCTCTATAAAGTTAGGGCATTTCAGCTTAAAAGCTGGAGCCAGAGATCCCAAATGCAAAAGCAGAAGCAATAACTACACCCCCACAAAAGGATCCCCATTCCTTCCCACTAATTCTAAGCAAAAAACAAACAAACAAACAAACAATTACGTGGGCTGAACAGTGGCACAGTGGTTACAGTGTTTGCCTGGCATTTGTAGGACCTGGGTTTGAACCCCAGCACCACATGTCTAACTAAGCATCAGAAAAACAAACACCAGATTAAAAAAATAAAACTGATCCTCTCTTTCTCACTCTGAATTCTTGATATTTAATTAATTCATTTCAGTCATGAATCCCTAGGAGCCTACACAGAACTGCTCCCCACTGAACCTACTCAGTCAGGATGGAGAGGGGGAAGAAGCTGCAGAGCTTGGAGCTGTCCTAATCTCCTATCAGTGCTTTCCAAAATTTCCCCTTAAACTTCCCCAACAGGGACCTAGCACCAGGACCTTCCCAATTTGCTGCCTGACATGTGTGGGGTGAAAAACAAACAAACAAAAAAAAAACTTAAAGGCTAAGAATTTACTTAATTTACTATAACATATAAAATTAGGTAAATTTTAAGGTAAATCCCAAATCTTATGTAGAGTTGCACCAAAAATGTGGACTATGTTTATTCAAAGCCTGCAAGAGCTCCCAACCCCTAAAATGAGCCCAGATAAGACAGCCCAGGGGCTGGAGCAGTGTCTCGGTG
>PVKS010046655.1:0-13186 GCA_004027875.1 Aplodontia rufa
GTGAAAAACTCAATAAAGTTGTTTCTCTCTTTCTCTGTCTCTCTCACTGTCCCTCTCTCTTTAAAAAAAAAAAAAAAAGAGAGTTTATCATTTAGGGGACTAGAGAGGTGGCTCAGTGGTAAAGAATTTGCATGGCATGCACAAGACCTGAGTTCGAACCCCAGTATCACATACACAATTAAGTGAGAGAAAAAAAATAGATGAAAAAAATGATTCTCTTTTCTCTTTCTCTCATTCTCTCTTTAAAAATAAAAAACGATTTATTGGTTATAGTTAATGGGGGTTTTGTTTCTTTTCGGACCAAGGGTTGAACTCTGGGTACTTACCACTGAGCCACATGCCCAGCCCCATTTTTTTTTTTTTTTAAAGTGAGAGAGACAGAGAAAGAGAGAAACAACTTTAGTTTTTCACATGGCCTTAGCTGCTCCAACACCTAGTTGTGTACATGGTGATGGGGTTTGAACCCGGGTCCTCGTGTTTGCCAGGCAAGGGCCTAAACCGCTGAGCCACCGCTCCAGCCCCTGCTGGGCTAGCTTTGAACTTAGGATCCTCCTGCCTTAGCTTCTCAAGCTTCTGAGATTACTGGTGTGTGCCACTGTGTCCACTTGGGGGGTTTTTTGTGTTTTTTCTTTTTTTTTAAAGGGCTGAGGACTGAACTCGGGGGCCTTGCGCATGGTAGGCAAGCGCTTTGCCACTGAGCTAAATCCCCAACCCCCACTTGGGTTTGTTGATCAGAGCTGTTAACAAGTAATTACTGATTTCACTGTCCTACTTTTCACCAGTTACAACTAGTAAAATGAAATGAACCAGGGCTGCAGCAGCAGCTCAGCCAGCCCAGCACCACATACACAACTAAGTGTCAGAGAAACAACAGCCAGATGAAAACATAAAACTGATTCTCCCTCCCTCCCCCCCACATATCACCCCCTCCTCTTAAAAAAAAAAAAAAAAACCATAAGTTAAAGGGGAATGGAGTAGCAATATTGTTCTTTTTTTATTGCAAAGCACAATAGATTCAGAAAATTGCATAAAACAACTGTGCAGCTTATGATAAGTTAAACCCCCTTGTTAATTACCCAGAAAACTTCCATGTGCCATATGATAATTATGCCCCTTTTCTCCCTCAGAAGTGGCAACTGTCTAGCCTTTAAAAGTAATCACTAGGGGCTGGAGCAGTGGCTCAGCGGCTTTGGCGCTTGCCTGGCAAGCACGAGGACCCAGGTTCACACCCCAGCACCACGTACACAACTAAGTGTTGGAGCAGCTGAGGCCATGTGAAAAATTAAATAAAGTTGTTTCTCCCTTTCTCTTGTCTTCCTCACTGTCCCTCTCTATTAAAAAAAAAAAAAAAAAAAAAAGTAATCGCTAAACCGGGCATGGTAGTGCACTCCTGTAATCCCAGTGACTCAGGAGGCTGAGATAAGAGGATCACAAGTTCAAACCCAGCCTAAGCAATTTAGCAAGACCCTAAGCAGCTTAGCAAGACCCTGTCTCAGAATAAAATATAAAAAGGGCTAGAGCTATGGCTTGGTGGTTAAGTGCCCCTTGGTTCAATCCCTGGTACAAAAAAAAAAAGTAATCACTACCTAGCTAGGCACAGGGGCACACACCTGTAAACCCAGCAACACAGGATGCTGAGGCAGGAGGATCACAAGTTCATAGTCAGCCTCAGCACCTTAGCAAGGCCCTAACCAACTTAGCAAGACCTACCTCAAAATAAAATATTAAAAGGGCTAGGGGTGGGGCTGGAGACGTGGCTCAGTCATAGAGCACTTGTCTGGCATGCATGAGGACCTGGGTTCAAACTGTGGTACCACATGCACAACTAAATGTCAGGAAAAAAAAACAAAAAATAATGAAAAAATAAAATTAATTCTCTCACTCCCTTTTTAAAAAGGCAGGGAGTGATGGGGATGGTGCTGGGAATGTTGCTCAATGGTTAGCCACCCCTGGGTTCAATCCCCAGAATCAAAAGTAATCACTACCTTGTCAAGTGCAGGGACACACACACACCTGTAATCCTGGTGACTCAGGAATCTGAAGCAAGAGGATCACAAATTCAAGGCCAGCCTGTTATCAAGATCCTATCTTAAAAGGGTTGGGGATGTAGTTCAGTGGTAAAGCACCCTCTGTGTTCAATCCCCAGGAATGGAGGTGGGACTACTAGGGAGGAGTAATCACTACCTTAATTTTTGCATTTTATCACCAAAATGTGCATCCCTGTTTAGTCTTGCCCATATTTGAGTATTTAAAAGTATTTGTTTTGATGTGATTCTTAAGTTACCTTATCAGTACCTAAGTCTTGCTTCAGCTGGTTTTATCTGTCTTTATCAGAAGTCATTACAACCAGGAAAGTACCCCAACACCCCAACATAAGAGCATACAATCTAAAAATATACCTCAGACTAAACTCAGAGTCCAGGGTCAGTCTGCTGAACTTTCACCTGCTTTCTGCCTACATAAAGCATAATATGGTTCTCTAGCATTCACTGGTATGACTTTGTGACTTTCAAAGTGTTTTTAATGCACAAAATTTTACTTGATCTTTGTTATCACTTCCAGTGTTAGGTGAGGGTAAATAACTGCTTTTTATGGATACTGGGGGGAGGGTTCTGCTTATTTTTGTCTCTCTCTCTGCTCTTTCTACCTTGCAGTACAAGAACATGACCTCCATGAAACTAAAATACTTTTTGTCTGCTTTGTTCTCTGCTCTATCTCTAGTATCTAGAACAGAGTCTAGTGCTCAAATTTGTTTACCAGAAGAAATAAATTATGGGTTGTATAGAATCCCTTGGTTTAGTGATCTTCCTTAGTCATTTAGAATACCACTGCACTGTGTCTGCCCACGTTGTCAGACTGAGCATCTGTGGGGCTTACCTGGTACTGACTGGAAAGAAGCCATGGATTTAGGATTCCATCTGCTTATGAGTCAATTTCCAGACTGTACTTGGGCTTTTAACCTTCATAGTACAAGGTTTGACATGGCTGAAATGCAGTGAAGCTTTCATTAATGTAATGTAAGCTGACATCTTTTCTCAACCTGTTTATACTTGCATAAATACTGTTTCTGATTCTGATTTTCTTCAATATTAAGAGAGAATGAGGGGCTGGAGCGGTGGCTCAGCGGTTTCATCGCTTGCCTGGCAAGCACAAGGACCCGGGTTCAAACCCCAGCACCACGTACATAACTGAGTGTTGGAGCAACTAAGGCCATGTGAAAAACTAAATAAAGTTGTTTCTTCCTTTCTCTGTCTCTCTCACTGTCCCTCTCTCTTTAAAAAAAAAAAAGAGAGAGAGAGAGAATGAGAATAGCTGGGGATTGGAGGGAAATTTTTTTTTTTAAGAGACGGACAGATTTTTTTTTTTTTTAGAAGGGACAGTGAGAGAGAGAGAGAGAAAAAGCAATTTTTATTCAGTTTTTCAAGTAACCCTTACCTAGACACTTCATTGTGTACGTGGGTGCTGGGGTTTGAACTCGAGTACTCACATATGCCAGGCAAGCGCCTTAACTGCCAAGCCACTGCTCCAGCCCCGAGAGAATCAATTTTATTTAGTTTTTCATATGGCTTTCTGTGCTCCGACACTTTTGTGAAAGTGATGCTGGGGTTTGAACCCGCATATTTGCATATGTCAGGCAAGTGCTGTAACCACTGAGCCACTGCTCCAGCCTGTTCTTTTTTCTTTATTTGGAAGTTCTGAGATTAATCTTGGTGTAGAACAGGCACAGTGAGGCATGTAACTGTATCCTGAAATGCCTGGAACTCTATTTGATTTGAATCAGTGTCACAGAGCATCATTTACATGCTAGGCACTGCCCTCTAGTGAACACCCAGCCCACAGAGTGAAACCCTCCCTAGCCACCACACTGGTAACAAACTATATACTGGCTCGGGATAACCCTACTATTACTGTGGCCTTCCCAAATCCCTGTTCCTATTCTAGCTGCCTGAATTACTCTTCTTCATTTTTAGATTTTCATGGGACATACCCAGTTTAACATGGAGCTTAGAGCTTCTGTTTTTGTTTTTAAAAAAAAAAAAAATGGGATTGAATCCAGGGACACTTTGTCACTGAGCTATATCTATCCCCAATCCCCAGTCCTTTCTATTTTGAGACAGGGTCTCACTAAATTGCTGAGGCTGGCCTCAAACTTACAATCTTCCTGTCTCAGCCTCTCAGGTTGCTTGGATTACAGGTACGTGCCACCATACCTGGCAGCTTCCCCCCCTCCCCAAGAAGCTTTCTCAGAGTCCTGGGAGTTTACCGTCATTCTTTCTACCTATTTTCTGACTGGGCCTTGTTAGCATCTAATAATTTGCCCCAGGTTGATGACTCCTCCACTGGACAGTTCTTACAAGGTCAGGCCATATTTCATTAAGTTTTTGTCTTTCTACAGTACGTGCCATGTACTTTTGTGTATGTTAGGTACTTGTTGGATGCTTCAGAAATTGACCTGGAAAGTGACATGAAATTCCTGGGCTGGTCTTGAGTATTGTATGGTTTTAGAACTTGGAGTTTGAGTGGCTCAGAGCTCACAATGAAAACTTGGTTTGTTCACAGGCAACAGCGAGTAACCAAGTCACCAGCACCCGTGCACCGAGGGAATTCCTCTTCCCCAGCCCCTGCTGCTTCCATCACAAGCATGGTCAGTGACTAGTGACTGAATGACTTTTTTAGGACTTCTATGGTTGTGCCTGTATTGTACAGTGTGTCCCCCTCAAGTATCCTTGAATGCTTTTCCACATGTGTGTGAAAGAGTAGGATTTATTCAAGTGAGGGAGACACAGCTCCCACTGGGCGAGAAGATACCCTTCAGGGGTCACCATCATAGCTGCCTTTTTATTAGATCTAACACCAGATTCGAAGTCCCTACAATAGGGAAAGTGTATTCCAACAGATAAATGAGTATGGGCCAGGGCATGGAGATGACATAGAATGTTCAAACAAATGAACAGCTGATATGGGGAGGCAGGATAAAATGAGGGGTGAGGTAGATGGGGTGACAGATCATGGGGAGTACATTGGACATGCTGAGAGTTCAAAGTATTCAGACCTCAGTGCTAGGAACTGTGGCCGGGACAGAGCAGTTTGTTTATTTGTGGCAACAAATATAATTTTACAACTGACTAGTTTGTTGTTTTGTTTTTTTTTTTTTTAATGTTTTGTTCCCCCACAATCTTTTAGCATCCAGTCAAGGCTGAGAGACAGGGTGTTAAAAAAAAATTTTATATATGTGTATTTTTTTTTTTTTTTTTTTTTTTTTTTTTTTTTTTTTTTTTTTTTTCTATTTCGTTTAGGATTCCACTTAGGTCTTTGTACCAAACATCTTGAAGGCAAAGTCCAGAAGGAGCTTTTCTGTTCATGCACTGTCTTCTGCCATCAAAAATTTGGGGTTAATAAGAAAAGGCATATGCGTAATAAAATAGTAAAGAGATGGGGGGAAATGGCCCCAAGTTATGAATCCTGGTAGCTGAGGAAACGTTTTCAAATAATTGTGAATTTTCTGGTGGCCAAGTGAAGAAAAGAAACATTAGAAACATGGAGTAATTTAGATTCTGACATTATCTTTGAAATATCCTTTTCCTGATGAAAGGATAAGTTATTGCTCTAGGTTTTTACTTCTGGCCATGCTCTTCTCATATTCTCAGCCTAATCCTAGGCTGGGTAAATGTGTGAAGCAGAGGCAGGTCCCCATCATCACAGAATTGAATTGTGAGCAAGTGCGATAAAACTCTTGGGACACCACTTATTTGCCCCTTTCGGTTTCTTTTCCTCCAGAGACCAACATTGGTGTTGGTCTCTGCCACCATATGGGCAATATGTGGACTCTTATTGATTAGTTTGGCCAGTTGTGCCTGACTTGATACTACAGAAAGGAAATTAAGAGTGTGCTAATGCCAATTACTTTTCTCTGCAGCTTTCTCCTTCCTTCACCCCTACCTCAGTAATCCGGAAGATGTATGAGAGCAAAGAGAAAAGCAAGGAGGAGCCAGCATCTGGAAAAGCAGTTCCTGTTGACAGTAAAGAGGATACTCAGAAGGCCAGTGAAGGTATTACAGAGCTGTTAGATATATTACCTAAAATATGTGACAGAACACAGGCCTGAGTGCTGATCAACCCCTTGCCACTCGGGACCACAGCTGTCTGTGAGAAGAGTTAGACCGGTTCACAGTCACTCTGACCATCCTAAGAGGTGTATGAGTGCTGGTTTTAAAAAAAAAAAAAAAAATGACTTTAAGGTAGGTGTGGTGGTGTGTACATGTAATCCCAGTGACTCAGGAGGCTAAGGCAAGAAGATTGTGTTCAAAGCCAGCCTTAGCAATTTAGCAAGGCCCTGTTTCAAAATAAAAAGGGCTGGCTAAGTGTTTAAGCACCCCTGGGTGCACTTCCTAGTACAAAAAAAAAAAGATTTTGTCTTCAAAGTTGAATGAATAATACATTTATTTGGCCTGTTAATCTAGTTCTGCTGCTGAAAGTTTTTCTCCAGTGTGTGGATACCGAAGTGCTTAATGACATCTTTGAGATGGGTGAAGCATATAGGTGTGAAAAGTTTTCAGAAATACATAGAAAAGTGTGCAAGAAGCTTGTGAAATGCACAGTAGTGACCAAAAAGGCATGGTGGTAGACATGACCACACCGATTCTAATGAGCTGAGAGTTTTACTAAGCTGTAAAATACTGTTCTGAGAACTTTTTGAACTGGTTTCTGGGGGGAAGTGGGAAATACAATGGAAATCCTGTTGGTCCTATTAGGGGAATTTAGATTCTTTAAGCAGACTGTAATTGTTGCTTTAATTTTCTGCTATGGATTTGCATAATTCTACACTTCAATTTTTTTCCTCAGGCTTTAAAAAGTATGTTAATCACAAGCATCTGACAAGGATGAGACTAGCCCTCCCCGCTTACAGGTCAAAGCCACAGCCACAGGGGTACAGCAGATGCCCAGTTAAGATCAATCAGGACTGATATACCAGGCATTTACCAATAGCTGTCCTTGGATTGGGAAGAGTATAAGAACAGAGATGTGGGTTCTCACTTCTGCACGACTCCCCATTACTGGGAATTGCACCCAGAGGCACTGGACCATTAAGCTATATCCCCAATTTTTATTTTTTAAGTCAGGCTGGCCTTAGACTTGCAATCCTGCTTCAGCCTCTCAAGCTGGAATTGTAGGCATGTGCCATGTGCCACCATGCCAGGCAAAACATGGGCTTTAAAGACATGTCATTTATAAATTATTTGGTTTTTGGAGTTTATCAAAACTTCCTTGTAGGCTGGGAGATGTAATTCAGTGGTAGAGAGCTTTGCCTAACACATACAAGGCCCTGGATTTGAGCCCCAACACCACTAAAAAAAAAAAAAATATATATATATATATTTAAAAGCTTTGTTGCATAAAGAAAACTATGTGATTCTTAAATGTTTAAAAAATAAAAAAAATTAAAAAAAAATAAAAGCTTTGTTCCAGCAAGAAATTGGAAAACTGTAAAACCTGGGTCTGGTCCTCATTCTGTCCCTAACTACTGCTATGACCTTGACTCATAGTTCATCTTTAGGGCCTATTTGTAAGGCAAATGATGGTATTTACCATGCAGTCCTCTAAATTTATCAAGCGGGGGCTGGAGCAGTGGCTCAGTGGTTTTGGCGCTTGCCTGGCAAGCACGAGGACCCGGGTTCAAACCCCAGCACCATGTACACAACTAGGTGTTGGAGCAGCTAAGGCCATGTGAAAAACTGAATAGAGTTGTTTCTCTCTTTCTCTGTCTCTCTCACCATCCCTCTCTCTTTAAAATAAATAAATAAATAAATTTATCAAGGGGATCAAATAAGAATTGATACTGTTACTGGACCTTTGGGACGCCAAATATTTGGAAAAATTTTGCTAATACTTAAATATTCTGTCTGGATCCTTACAGAGAACTTGCTGTCATCTAACTCCATTCCCAATGCTGATCGAGACTCTTCTCCTATGACAAATCCTAAACTGTCAACATTACAGAGGTCTTCGTGTTCCACCCCACTGTCCCAGACCAACCGGTACACCAAAGAACAAGATTACCGACCTAAAGCAACTGGAAGAAAAACACCCACCTTGGCATCCCCAGTTCCAGGAACACCTTTTCTCCGCCCTGTCCACCAAGTTCCCCTTGTTCCCCATGTCCCTATTGTTCGGCCTGCTCATCAGCTTCACCCAGGATTGGTCCAGAGGATGCTGGCCCAAGGAGTACATCCACAGCATCTTCCAAGTTTGCTGCAAGCTGGTAAGTTTCTGACCTGGCTTGGGTATCTGTCTGTGGCACTGGCATTACAACAGTTGCTGGTACTGATACAAGTATTGAACTGTACAGGTTTTCAACCCTAGAAAGATTTTACTAGATTCCTCCATGTAACTGGTAAAAATGGGAACAATCCAATCCATCTCTTAGTTCTTTAAAAGATTAGATATCTAACTTCTGCATTCTTCATTCTTTATTTTTAAAAAAAACTTCCAAATCAAACTTGGAAGTTTCTAGGTACTTGAGCCAGGCATGGTGGCACAAACTGCTGTAATCTCAGCAATTCAGGAAGCTGAGGCAAGAGGATTGTCAGTTCAAAGCCAGCCTCAGCAAATTAATGAGGCCCTTAGCAACTTAGTGAGACTCTGGGGATGTGGCTTAGTGGTTAAACACCCCTGGTACCAAAAAAAAAAGAAAAATTATAGGTACATTAACTACTTTTCAGAAGTTTCTTCTTTCTGCCCAACAGGTGTGCTTCCTCCTGGGATGGATCTGACTCATTTACAGGGAATGTCTGGCCCGATACTGGGTCAGCCCTTTTACCCATTACCAGCTGCTAGTCACCCTCTCCTAAACCCTCGTCCTGGGACACCTCTGCATCTGGCAATGATGCAGCAGCAGCTACAGCGCTCAGGTAGGTTCAGCAATGGGCCAGGTGAGCTTGGGATGGGTTGAGTAGGCTTGAAGCTTTTAGAACCAGTTTCCAGTGCAGGAGATGAATTGACAGACACCATTCCTTAATTTGTCCTAATAAGACTGCAGTAACTAGAGAAGATGAAGTAAACCAACCTCTGTAGGCTTTGGGATCATTGCTTCTGCCAAGGCAGTGGGAGAGCCAACTGGTTTGTCCTTTACCTCTCAGAAGGCTGGGACTCTACATTGAACAGAGGTTCAGCATGGGACCTGTCCAGGGTAGATGCTCTCTCACCAGCTTATGTTACTCCTTTTGTGCTGTGGCTGCTTGGTCATGTCATTGAGGCTGGGTTTTCAGTAGTGATGGTTCCTGTATTGCTTACCTTTCCAAGGTACCATCTTGTAGCAGCAGCAGCAGCAGCAGTAGTAGTAGTAGTCGTCATCGTCGTAGTCTTGCCATCTTGCAAATGAGTTTCCTAAAGAAGCCCTAGAATCCTCTGGTAAAGACTTTTGTTTGGAGTTTCATGGGTAGATTTTAAGCAAAATGGGACCTAATGAAGAACTCCTTTTCCCCTTTCATGCTGAGTGATAATCTGTCTTGTCTTCATAGTTCTGCATCCTCCAGGCTCTGGTTCCCAGGCAGCAGCAGTCAGTGTTCAGGCGACCCCTCAGAACGTGCCCAGCCGATCAGGCCTGCCCCACATGCACTCCCAAATGGAGCATCGCCCCAGCCAAAGGAGCAGCTCCCCTGTGGGTCTCGCCAAATGGTTTGGCTCAGATGTGCTACAGCAGCCCTTGCCCTCCATGCCTGCTAAAGTCATCAGTGTAGATGAACTGGAATACCGACAGTGAGCAGGACAGGGAGGATTACCTTCGCCTGGACCTTTGGTTGGCAACCTGCTCAGGACTCTGCTTCCTCAAATCGGGTTGGGCTTTTTACTTTGGAGCACTCTGGGTGAAGCTGTTTTGGGGGACCTCTGCACCTCAGGTTGGTATGCATTATGACAAGGATCTTAACCAATTGAGTGGAGCCTACGTAGTCTGAATACAGGATGCACAGTATTGTCAATCCTGGAAAGTCCTCCTTTTTTGTAAGATATGTGAATGAAGTGTTGGTGTCTTCACCAAGAGGTGGCACCTAAGGGTTCTGTGGAAATAAATGTATAGGCCCTTATGTACAGACCTGTGTATAAACAACTTTTGTACATATATATAGGATAGCTTTTTTGAACTTATACAGCTGTACATAAAAGTAGCTGGTATTAGTTAAGCCTGTGTCAACATTTGGATTTTTTTTTCCACTTGTACATTTGGGACATTTTTTTTTCTTTTGGTTGATTAAAGTTGCATATACTAAGTGTGTGAATGAAATGAATGGCATTATTGTGTTTATTTCCTCCATGAATTCCTTCCTTGTTTCTAACAGCTGAGCCAAAAGATTTAGTAGACTCCTTGAAAAACCTAATTCTTCTTTAAAAACTCATGGATTTGAACTCTACTTCAATTTAGGAAGAAAGCAGCTTTAGTCTTTCTCTTCAGCTTAGATTCCACTGGGTCAGTTGACACTGAGCTGACTCTGTAATAATAGCCTTGTGGCTAATACTAGGTTATCAATAATGTGCAAATTTTCAAGCTTAAAATCACCTAAAATAAATAAATAATTTGTTTATTGGAGAATCGTGTATGATAGTTTCTCCCAAACATTTACTGGGCATCCTGTTTATCCTGAAACTCAGCTCTGATTAAAACCACTGAAGTCTAAATTTCTCCATACAGAATCCCTCAAGGCCTAGGGATTTAACTTAGTGGTAGAATGCTAGCCTAGCAGATATGAGGCCGTGGTTTCCATCCCCAGTACTACCAATAAAAAGGGGTGGGGGAATATAGTCAGGTGTGGTAGGCACCTATAATCTGAACTATTCAGGAGGTTGAGGCAGGAAGATCTCAAATTCCATGCCAGCCTAGGCAACTCTCAAAATATTTCTTTTTAAAAAGGACTGGGGATGAATTCAATAGCAGACCAAGGCCATCATTTCAACCCTCAGTACCACAAAAAAAGTGCAGATAGGTTTTCAGAACAGTGAAGTATCTGGTAAGCTATACTTTATTAAGTGGGAAGCCAGATCCACTGCCCCTCTCTTTGTGAAAGATGTTTATCTTTCACAACAAATAATCAGAAATAAAGATTTCAGGGGTAATTTTTCAATGCTTCTATTTATTCCCTTTACAAAGAATTGATGCAAAAAATAGGCATGTGGCCCAATTTAGGCCATGAGACACAAAAACTGTCTAGGCAACTTCTGGGAAATATTCCAAAAAAATAAGGTTTGGCCATCTTTATTATTCTCTGACTGTGGTAGACTTTCTATGACTTGTGAGGAGACCAAGCTGCCCAGTAAAAGCCCACAAACACAGAATAGATGACAGAACCTGGATCCTCAGTGATCTAATAGCTGCCAATAACCTATTAGCTCCAGACCACTTCTGTGAAGAGACCTCTATTTCAGCTAGTTAAATTATAGCTTTCTGTTAAATTACAGCTGAACTCTTCTAACAGCACAGAACAGTGGATTGCTCCACTTAATTATACTAAGATAGGTCAAGGGAAAACATGGAATAGGAAAATTCAAACCTTGCCATGATAGCCAAACTACGAGAGTCTTGGAACTCATGAGAAAACCTTTGGCTATAGGAATGTATGCTCCTCAGCGGCTCAACCCAGACCAGAATCCCTAATACACAATTCTGTCCCTTTCCCAGAGCTGCCAAGTACAAATCCAGAGAAAAGGAAAAAGTAGGGTAATGCTCTCTCCTCAAGAACTATGGGGCTACAAATCAAGGAAAGGGGAAGATGCTACATGATGTTGAGGCCTAGTTAAAGCACATCCTGACACCTTGAATGAACTGGATTTTAGTAACCCCTTCTCCTAGCATCCATCCCTGGTGTGCTAACTGCTGGAAATCCCACAATTCAGAAAGTCAGTTGTAGCCACAACCTTCTAACACTAAGGTCTATATCTTGAAAAATGACTGGCATATGAGGCTTTATGTCCTGGGTCCAGGGAAGGTACTAAGTACAAGCTCTAGAAAAACTGTCAAAGGGGAACAAGCACTGGACAAAGGCTGACTGCAGGTAAGCCCATATCCTCATCCCTTACAACTCCTAAAATCTCTAGCTCATCTCCTCTGAAGACAAAAATCAAATATTGTATTCCTACGAACATGTTTGGCTTTGATTTTTTCACAACTATCTACTCTTATCCCTGTAGTCCATGCTGAAATAACCTTTGACCAGACAGCAAGTTACCAAGTTTAAATTTCTCCTGTGCACCTATGTGCCCACACCTGTCCTCTACCTATGTTCTCACTAATCCACCACAACTATTACTGTGGCCAACTACCAGACCAATTCACTTAAATTTCCTTATTCCCAGCCCCTGAAACCCCTGATTATGCCTTTAATACCCTCTCCAGTAGTCCTGATACCAACCCTCCTAACCTCACAGTTCCATACGAGTGTCTGCAAAAACTTCAATTCTAATCATACAGTTTGCTCTCTGGTAACATTCTTCCTACTTCACCCAGGTTATGTGACTGAGGCCAAGACTGCCATGGGGGTTCAAGCAGAAAGGCTGGGCTTCCAGCCTGGCAGCATGACTCAGCTCAACATTCAGCCCAACACTGATGATGTACACAGTTATGCACTGACTAGGGGAGACAGGGGAGCCCAGTAAAGGAAAAGGCCCAGTGATAACATGAGTCAACAATCACTGAGTACTTCTATGCCAGATATAATAGCAATTTACAAGTACTGTCTTCCTTAATAACCATCACCACCATAGAAAGTACATGCCATTAATATCCCCATATTACATGAGCAAACTAAGGCTTACAAAGGTTGAGCAATTTCTCTAGGGTTCCACAACTAATTCGAACTGGATCTCCAAGTCAAAACCCAATGTGCCTAGTCACAGTAGTTTACTCAACTGCCATACTGTACCATCTCCCAAAATGGACCAGCCTAGCAGAGAATAATCGGTTAACTTACATAAAGTTCTTCCTGTTCTCCCAGTAGCAACTGGAAAGGACTGTTTTAAAAGGACTGAAGGTAGGTTGGAATGGTGGCTCAGTGGTATTGCATTTGCTTGCAGGTGTGAGGACACGGGATCAAACCCCAATACCACATACACAACGAAGTGTTGGAGCAACAATCCAGATGAAAAACTAACTAAAATTGACTCTCCCTCTCTCATTAAAAAAAGAAAAAAAAAAAAAGAC
>PVKS010046656.1:0-13191 GCA_004027875.1 Aplodontia rufa
AAGCATAATTTCTTCCATAGCCATCCATTTACCTTCAAAGGCTGCAATATCATTGTTTCTAATTGCTGTGTAAAATTCCATGGTATATATGTACCACAGTTTTTGGATCCATTCATCCAGTGAGGGACATCTGGGTTGTTTCCATAGTCTAGCAATAGTAAATTGAGCTGCTATGAACATAGATATTGCTGTGTCACTAAAATGTGCTGATTCTAAACCCCCTGGAAAGATTCACAGGAGTGGAATAGCAGGATCATATGGTGGGGTCATCCCTAGTTTTTTTGGGATTCTCTACACTGCTTTCCAGAGGGGCTGTACCAGTCTGCAGCTCCACCAACAGTGTGTTAATGTGCCTGTCTCTCCACATCCCCTCCAGCATCTATTATTTTTTATTTTCTTCATTTTTGCCATTCTGACTGGTGTAAGGTGATATTTTAATGTAGTTTTCATTTGCATTTCTCTGATTACTAGTGATTTAGAGCACTTTCTCATGTATTCATTGGCTTGATCAATGTCCTCTGGTGAGAAGAAGTTTCTATTTAGCTCTTTGGCCCATTTATTAATTGGGCTGTTAGTGTTTTTGTAGTTGAGATTTTTGAGGATTTTGTAGATTCTGGATATGAGGCCCCTGTCAGAGAATCATAGTCCATGATTCTCTCCATTTCCATAGGAAACCTCTTGACTCTTTTGATTGTTTCCTTTCTGCCTATATTCTTAATAAATTAGCTTTATAACTCAAATCAGGCATTCATAAAATTGATTTAATGCTACATGTGTATACTTTAAAAAACAGCAAACCTGTCAGTCTGATTGGTGTTGGTTTCCATTTCTTGAGTATTGTACTAAGACTGTCTTACAATGACCTGAATCGTTGTGATGTGTAGATCTAGAGAATATATTCAGTAAATATTTGGTAGGTAGTATGTGTTCAGAGTAGGACCAATAATATCTGATCCCTTTGTTTAAGGGATATGTAGCGTGGAGAGTTACTTGTAGAAAATTAAAAAAGGAAAATAAAATATTTTTTTGTGCCAGGGATTGAACCCACATTGAGCCACATCCCTAGCCCTTTGTATATTGCATTTTATGTTTTTAAACAGAGAGTGAGAGAGAGAGAATGAGTAAGGAAGAGAAAGAGAGTCAATTTTCATGAATATGGAAAATTACCAGAAATCACTCATGTGAGCCAGATAGCAAAGCCCCTACTCACTGTTTCAAAATCTACTGACTTGGGGCCCTTATCAGAAAAATCACACTCTACTGAAACTCCAGTTTTAGCCAGAAAACTTGAACCTTGGTCCTCTCCCCCACCACATCCCTCCCTTTTCCTCCTCTCCCCTCCCCTCCCCCCTCATTCCTTCTATATCTACCCTAGGCTGTAAGTGATAGGTGGGTCACAGACTCCACTGGGCACCCCTCTACAGGTTTCTCCAGAATAAGCCTGTGTTACTATTGAGCTGCTGCTCTCCTCTCTATTTCCTTCATTTGCCACTTTCAGTACAAATTTCATTTATTTTTCCATCTGTTTTTATTTTTTCTGACAGTTGTATATGTGGTACAGGGGTTTGAACCTGTGTCCTGGTGCATGCTGGGCAAGCACTGTACCACTGAGCCACTGCTCCAGCCGCTTTATATTTTATTTTGAGACAGGGTCTCTAAGTGGCTGAGGGCCTCACTAAGTTCCCAAGGCTGGCTTTGAACTTGGGATCCTCCTGCCTCAGCCTCTTGAGCTACTTGTGCCACTGTGCCCTGCAGGAAAACTTTTTTTTTTTTTTTTGGTGTGTGTGTGAGACTAAAGTAATTAATTCCTTCCCTCGTTTCTTTCCAGACATATATTTATTAATTGTGTCACTGTGCTAGGCTGTGATCATCATAGTCTCTATTGTCATGTCTTCATTTGAGAGATGAACAGGAGAGTGTCATTGCTTATGTGCCATTTTAGTGAGATAGACTAGTAAGTACATTTTTGGATGGCTGGTGCTTGCCTGTCATGTGCAAGGATGCAGGTTCAAACCCTAGCACCACGTACACAATGAAGTGTTGGAACAATGAAGGCCACATGGAAAACAAATAAAAATTATTCTGTCTTTCTCTCTTTCTCACTGTCCCTCTCTCTCTTAAAAATAAAAAATAGGTGGGTTGGGGATGCAGCTCAGTGGTTAAGTGCTTCTGGGTTCAATCCCCAATATCCCTACAAAATTTGGAATGTAGCCATTTACTATAAATAATAAGCTACTCAAAGCCATCTCATTTCCAGAAAAACTTAAGTTTCAAGGAATTACCAGTTAGTAATACTTTATTGTCTTTGTCAACATCCACAGTCATTGACAGTCACTCGGAGATTTGTATTATCAGAAGGCCTAAGGACACTGGATGAATGGGATGGATGCGCACTGTCCCAAATCTCATTTTAGTTGAGTTTGAACTCTTTTGTGATATAACAAGTGAAAAGATATGTTTCTATTTTCCTGCTGGTAAGAATTGAGTGTGAGAGGCCAGTAACCTATGAATCACGTAATTTCTGTGTAACTGAATTTACTGTAAACTTTCCTACATTTCTCCTAAATGCTCGATCACTTTCTCATAGCGATGTTCCTCATGTGCCACTTTTCTTAGCGAATGTTTATCTCACATATTTTTCTTTTTTGGATCTATTTTCCTTTCTTTTTCTATCCCCGTCTCTGCTGATCTTGGTTAGAAGCTAGTCTCTCTAATTATAACAATCGAAACCCAAACGATCCTCTTACCTAAGTGGCACTTTAAAGTTAAAACCCATTTCTCTTTTCCCTAGCCTCTTTATAGTGGCTGTTTTGCTTAGAGAAAACACTCAAAACTTTTTTTTAGAAGATCAAATTAAAAAAAAAATCATAAGAAGTAAATGGCTTACAATTAAATATCATCAGGAAATTAGGCATTGTTAGAATCAAAACTCAGCTTAATAAAGTGTGGCAGAGCAGGTGACTCAAAAAGACAGTTTGGCAGTTTTCCCAAATTATCCACAAAATATAAAGCTGGCTGATTTTCTGCTTATTATATAAGCCATTTTAAGGATTTTTTTAAACAATTTTTTAAATTTAGTTTTTCATGTGGATTTTGCTGCTCCAAGACTTCGCTGCGTACGTGGTACTGGGGCACGAACCCAAGCACTTGCGCATGCTGGGCAAGCACTGTAGCCGCTGAGCCACGGCTCCAGCCCCATTTTAATGATTTGTTGAACAGACCAATAAAATTAATTCTTAAATAATGTAGTTTTGTGAAAATGACCTTGTTTGTTTGTTGTTGTTTGGAGAGAGAGAGAGGGAAAATGTGAGAGAAAGAATCAACTTTAGTTTTTCATGTGGCTTTCATTGCTCTGACTTCATTGTGTACGTAGTGCTGGGTTTCAAACCCACATCTTTCCACATGACAGGCAAGTGCCATAACCACTGAGCCACCACTCCAGCTTCGTTGTTTGTTTTTAAAATAGTCTCTAGCTTCAGATACTGATTTGTCAAAACATGATTCTAGTTGCCTGATGGAGAGTGTTCCTGTCGCTCATTGCTTCTTACTGTTCCTACCAAAGACCTCTCCTCCATGGAAATTACACACTATTCACTCGACTCTTGGGAAAGAAATGCTCTTTCACTGTAGTTGAAACTTTTTCTTTGTATAAAGTGATATGAGGGTAGTCCATTGCTTTTATTTAGAGCAAGAAGTAGAAGCTGCTTTTGTTACTTTTTTTCTTTTTAATGGTCAGACTTTAAGCAATAACTCGTTTTTTAAAAAGGAGAAAATAAAAATTTCCCAAATATTAGCTATACCTTTGACTCTCAGCTGTTTTAGCTGTTGTTATTTTATACACAAACAAGAGTACAGGTAAAACAGTTGAGTATAAATACTGAGATCGGCATACTTTTGCAGTTGTACTCGATGAGTTAAGTGAAACCTAAATATAATACTTCAGATGTGAGTGTTGGCCATCAGTTTGTGTGATAGCATATCAGCTCAATAATGCTGAAATGATATGTGAAGAATTTTTATTGTTGGTTACCATATTCACCTAAATTTGTCAGCTTGAGTTTCTGTATTCTTGTCCATGGAATAAAAGTTAGTAGGCATAAAAAAACAATGAAATATGACTAGGGTTATTATAAGCAGGCAGTTTGTTCAAAGCTATAACTGATTGTTAAAGAGAAACAGACTGGGGGAGGTGGGAGACACTGATTTATTACTTTTTTCATTTTTTTTTTGATAGAGCAAAAGAGCCAGGCAATCGCTCTATTGCTGAGCCACCACTCCAGCCCCAACTAGATTATAATACTCGAAACCCAAAACTCTACTACTAGATTTGTTCATTTATTTATTATTTAATATACCATTTGATCATGATTTATAGTTTAAATTTGGATAGGAAAATTTTATGCTTAAAGGGTTGGCATACAGTAGAGGTTGGAATTTACACAGATTTTGGGATAGTGGTTTTTGGCAGTGGCTGCATTTTACAATTACCTGGGGAGCTTTCACAAATTAGCTGGACCATGGGCCAGTTGCATAAGAATCTAGGAGCTGGGCCCACACAGTGCTTTTTTTATTATGATATTTTATTATTTTTTTATTATGATATTATTACTTCAATATCATTTTTAAGTACAAATACTCAACAAGTATATGAAAAAAATGTTCACTATCACTAATCATCAGGGAAATGCAAACCAAAAACCACAAAGAGGTATCATCTCATTCCAGTTACAAGGGCTGTAATCAAAAAGACAAAATATAACAAATACTGGTAAGAAGAAAAGAGAACTTTTATACATTGTTGGTAGGAATATAAATTCACTGTGAGCTTTTCATATGTAGTTTGTATTATGTCAAGACACTTTATATTCCATGTTTTTGAGAGTTTTTAAATATATTTTATAGACATATTGCAGTTGTATGTATTTATATGGAAGAGTGTGACATTTCAGTACGTGAATACAATAAAAATGATCAGAGCAGAGTAATTGGCTTATTTGTCACCTCAGGCCTATTCAATTCTTTATGCTGTGAATGTTTAAAACCTCTCTAATTGCCTATTTTGAAATACTAGATTAATTGTTGTTAACCATGGTTATACTACTGTGCCTCAGCACATTAGAAGTTATTACCCCTGTCCAACTGTACTCCTGTACCCATTAACCATTCATTTATTCTCCCCAACCCTTGCCAACTTCTGGCAACCATTATTCTAGTCTCTATATCCTTGAGATCAACAGTGCTTTTTAAGTTCATTTTCATGGTCAGCCAAGAATGAGAACCATTGTTAGTAAAAGTGGTGAGCCTCATAGAAGGCTTTATTGTGAGTGGCATTGAAAGACTTCATTTAGGCTTTTTATATTGTCAAGGCTTCGGTGAGGTTTTTCAGTTTAGGAGCATAAATATTATTTGCAATCAGTGAGTACATATGATTCTCATAAAAAGGAAATTATTGCAATTGACTCTTAGGGACCTTTTTCCCCCCAGACAATTGCTTGTTAAAATGTTAATATTAGCCTTTATTTCTTCATTGACTTAAATTATCAGAACTCTTAGTTTTTTTTTTTTTTGTAAGTCCATTTTAAGGCATTTAAATATTTTTAGGATTTTTTTTTTTGAAGAAAGAGGGGAGAGAGAAAGAAGAAAGAAGCAATTTTTATTTAGTTTTTCATGTAACTTTCATTCCTGGGACACTTCGTTGTGTATGTGGTGCTGGGGTTTGAACTCTTGTACTTGCACATGACAGGCAAGCTCTGTAACCACCGAGCTACCACTCTAGCCCCTATTTTTAGGATCTTAAAAAGGTAATTTCCTATACCATGCCACTTACTTATTGGATAAGAGGGGAAAGAAAGGAACTTAGGAAGCCCTAAAATGAGTCTTACTTAGGAATATTAGAAATTACACTTACCTTCTAGGTAATCAGAGTGATCATTTGATGTCATACTTATTTACAGATGCTATCAAATTGTCTTGGTTTCTGCAAATTATGTTTCTGTGAGGTTGAGAAACTGTATTAGGAAATTGGGATGAATTCTTACTACTTCATAATGAGGAAATCCAAATATGAATATTCAGTATTTTTGGATCTTCAGCAATGTTTGCCGTTCACTCTCGAAAAGACCCAGTCAAGCACTCGCACATCCAGGAACCGCCCTGGGATGACGAGACACCACCATGGCAGCCACTGCACTTTCCTGCCGTCCTCCTCAGACTGAGGGCAGCAGAACCACTCACGCTCTCAGTCTGTCATGGAGACGTGAATTGGAACATGCTGAACCAGTGCTTTTGAACAGTGACTGTTCCTAGAAGTGCCACTGTCAGACATATTCCTGAACTATATATTGTCTTCAGAAATAATGGGCTTCCCAAGAATAACCATCCATGTGTTAAAAATCACATAGTACCTAATCCTCCACTAGTAGTCAGAGAAGTTATGGTGGGTCACCTTTTTTAAATATGTGAAATACCATGATGTAAGTGAACGTTTATGTTTTGCTGTGTTGGAGTAGAAACTTTGAGGTGAAACCAGGTCTCTCTTTTTGACCGCATTATTTTGGTAGGACCAGATGGATCATACTTCTTCAGGTCGTCATCTAAGCAGAAAAGGAAAGGTAGCAGAGACTGAATGTTTTAGTGTGTCTGTTTTTATTAAGGGATTTTAATGCTGCAAAAGCAAAAAATTGAATATATTGGAATAATTTCAGAGTAATATTGAAACAAGGAATATGGAGATTTTCACCTACATCTAAAATCTAAACATAAAGTGTAGTGAGACAAACATTGGTCAAGTGTTTAAAAAGAATTCCATGTTAATATTTTGAGTCTATGTACATACTTTATATTTTCGTATTTGCTTTTCCCTTTATGTAAACATTTCCTCTTAACTAAAACATTTCCTCTTCTGTAGTAGACATATCTACATGTTTCTCTATTAGTTGAGAGATACATATTTATATTTACAAAATATTGTTAAGAAAGTCATACACACGCATAGTATACATATGCTGGAATTTTAAGATTTTAAGTGTCTCGAAGTTTTATTTTGTTTAATCTTCTTATTTTTCAACAAGGTTGCTAAGGCCAAACCATGAAGCACCTTAGTTTCCCACTTAGTGATGGAGCCAAAGCTACAATTAGAATTTTAAAAAATCTTCTGATTTCCCATTAGAGTTCCTTTTCATCCTAACATTCTACTTTACAAGAAATAGGACAACGCTGAACGTACAGATATGCAAGTTGTTTGAAAAGAAAGTGACAAATGACAAATGCAGCTGATGAATATTCTGTATTTTACTTTTACTTTTTGGTTTTGCAGCATTTTAGAAAATACAATTAAAGATTTGTTTTGCTTTTTAAGTAGTATGATGCAGTAACTCTCTACCTAAATCTCATTTTTCCTAACAGCTATTTCTACAGTTCTAAATATTACATTTTTGTGTTCTGTGGATATGAAAATTATTACTGTTTAATGGCAATTGGTGTGATTGACACATGTTTTGAATCTCCTTTAACACTGTCCAGTTTGGATGTTGTGAAAGGAGATGTTCTATTTAGTCCCTATCACCTTAATAATTTAGTCTAACTCATATAATACAGTAACTATGACAATTTTTATAATTGTATTTTGTTGTCAGTGCATCAACAGATGAAATTTATAAGATAATTTTTATCTTTTTGCTGAAGAGTAGATCCCTGATTAATAAAATCTTTGGATGAAATAACATTTTTTCTTAGAAAATTTATAATCTTATTAACATTTGAAATTCTGAAAATTTTTATTGGGGTAAAAGGGTCCTTGCATATCATTTATGCTTTTTGTGGCTTTTAGATTTTCTATGAACAGTGAATGTTTTCATCTGTGCCACACAATGGTGACTTGTCAACTACTGTATTTATATGTGAGATAGACCAGCTTTAGGGATGTCATGTGATATCAATACATGGACTTCAGCCTATTAGTGGTAAATAATGGCTTTTAAAACTTATTATTTTTCAGAACAAAGGAAGAATTATGCAAGGGACAGTATCAGCAGTGTGTCAGATATATCCCAGTACCGAGTTGAAGTAAGATGCTTTGGTGTTTGCTAATATTTAAAATGACTCTTTTTTTTATTTTGTTCAGAAATTTATTTGTTGAACAATCAAACAAACTTTTAATGAAATAATATATATATAAATTCTGAAAATTAGATTTACCCACAAGAGCCCCCCCAGTTACCCACCCATATTACTCCCCCCACCGTCCTTCCCGATACATCTCTTGAAGAGCATAAAAATTGTAAGTAAAATCAGAATTTTGTTTTTATTTCATTCATACAATGTATTTTAAGTCATATTGACTTTTCCTTTAGATTTTTATAAAACACATGTTCTATGTAAACATTTTTTGCTAATCTCTGTTCTATTTTCATTACAATTAAAATCATAACTGCTACTCATTGGCCATTGTCAGCGCTATTTTAAATCAGTTAAAACAAGACAAAGGATTCTATTTTATCCTCTACATTCTTCTTGAAGTTAAGCCTGTATCAGTGAGTTCTTTAGTTTAGTTTTATCTAAGGTTTTTATTAGTTCTGTTTAAGCAATGATTTCTTTTCATTTTTGCTGTATTGTTATTTTTTAAAGATATTTGCTTTTAATTGGAATCCACATGACCTCTGCTTATAGTGGGAAATGTTTAAACAGAGGAGCAGTTTTTAACTTGCTCAAATTTTTTCAGTTTTCTACTTATCTGAAGTGTGCTTCATTAAATTTAAGTTGTTTTGATTCCGTAAGTGGTTTCTGTGGATGAAAATCTTGACAGTAAAGAGTAGAATTGCTTTGCTATTCCAAGGTATCGGTGTCTGGAGTTGTAGCTGCCAAAGTAAATTGTCCGCTGCTTTGCAACATTTAAATAATCATAATAGAGCAAGCTGGGGGAAAGTTTACTTAAGACAATGCGATTTAAGCTGTAAGAATTTTTTATGTAATGTTATTGTAGTTCAACATGGCTCAGTATTAAATAGTTTTAGCTATCTTATGAATCAAGATATCATTTTCTGTTTTCAAAAAAACCCCTCTTGACTTCATTCTCTCAGTCAGATAATCATGAAGTTATGGAGTGCTCTGTGTCTATGCTTCACTTCTCTGCTAACTGACCTCAATTAGGTTAATTCTACTTTCCTTTGGAAAGTGTATATTAAGAGGCTGGGTGTGTGCGTTATAAATACTTTTCCCTTTTTGTCATCATAAGCACCTGACTACCTTTATTCTGGATCGGAAAGATGCTATGATAACTGTTGATGATGGCATACGGAAATTGAAATTGCTTGATGCCAAGGGTAAAGTGTGGACTCAAGACATGATCCTTCAAGTGGATGACCGAGCTGTGAGCCTGATTGATTTAGAATCAAAGGCAAGTTTGTGAAATTGATTCAATTTTATTTTAATGAAAGTGTGCTGTCATGTCAGACATTTGAAAACGGGTGGAAGTTTGAAAAAATAACGTGCTTACTTTATTTTAGAATGAATTGGAGAATTTTCCTTTAAACACCATCCAACACTGCCAAGCTGTGATGCATTCATGCAACTATGATTCGATTCTTGCCCTGGTGTGCAAAGAGCCAACCCAGAACAAGCCAGATCTTCATCTTTTTCAATGTGATGAGATTAAGGTACAGGAATGGTAGATTTTTCCCCCTTTAAGCAGGTGTTCTGGAGCTTCTGAATGACCTATTTAGATCATATTGGGTATTAGAATTCTAGTGTCTGAAGTTTTTGTAAGGAAAACAAATACTTCAGCATCTTGCTTAAGGTTTCAATGCCAAGTAAATAAAGAGGAAATTAAAGTAATATTAAAAATCAGATAATTATTTTTATTTTGTTTAAAAAGCATAGATAATGTTAAATTCTCATCAAGGACCTTGCACTTACAATTGAAAATTGAATCTTCAACAGTCATGCTTTGTAGACAATAAATAATCATGCGTCCATGCTATTTTATTCTGCACTAATCAGATAGCATGGATTATTGCAATGAAGCACTGAGACATTTCCTGTGGTATTGATTTAAAGTTCACCATTTAATTATATGACTTGAATAATTGCTCCAGATCTGTAATCCCTAAGTGATGTGTGAAAGTAGTTGAGCACAGTTCCCAGTAATAACAGGCTATCTCCTAAAAATTTATATTACAAAGTATAGTGTAATTTTCAAATGATTATATTTTGTGATGCTTTATTGGACTGTAGAGGTTATCTTCAACTATGACTGTCTTTCTGTAGAGTTGATTTCTCTAAAAGGGAAATCATTTTGTGTTGATGGGTACTTTGTTAAAGCAGTGATTTATTTTGATTATAAGATATACTTGTAACTTTTATAAAGAAATTCAGGAAGACTAGCATAAATGATCCTTTCTGTATTTCTCTGACATTAAAATGTTATGGCTAAATTAAGACTGACTGTAAACAGTGTATTTTATAATTTTCTTCTAATTTCAGTTTATGCCATAGATGACTGTCTAAAAAATCTTATTTGAGAGAAACTGTGGCATTTAATTGTATGTTTTATGTATATCGGATTTTTGTATACTGCAGTGCATTTTGAAAGTCACAAATTATATTAACATTTTTGTAAGGGTAGATATATTTATATCAATATGAAAGTGAATATTTTGCTATGAAAATACAGTGAAATTTAATTCAGACATTTTAAAAAATGGAGCACAAAGTCAAAAGGAATTTTAAATTTAGTATTTGTAATTGTGCTGTCCCTGTGTGGGGGGGTGGTGGCTAAGAGATACTCTGCTGAGGAAATTTTTGGATTTCAGTTTGAAAATAAAAGGCTTGCCTCTTTGATATGAGATGGCATTAGTGATGAGTTCAAATGAGATTTACCAAATACTATTCTGTCCTAAAGTTCACATACCAGTAGGTATCTAAAAACATTCACTCATTGGTGCCACACTTCCTGCACTAGACATATTTTTCCTTAGACTAATTAAGTATATATATCTGATAAACATAAAATATATATACTAAGTGTATATATATATATATGCTGAAAATATGTATACACAGAAATAAATAAATATATATATATATATTTATTTATACACTGAAAATAGGATGCAGTTTCTTTTATGTGGATCGTCTTGCAATATCACTGTTGACTTTGAATATTTATAATGGGACTTCACTTAGTGTACCTGTCACCTTAGCGGTAAATGTTTTCTTAGAAATATGGCAGCCTCCTCATAGACCTGTGTTTCTGGCCATCGCCAGTTTTTCTGTTCCACACAACAGGCAACCTTTGACATATTTGTGACATCTTTTTGGAGCTAGGAGATTATCACAGAGGTTACACTGACCTGAAGGCTCTGGCACTCTTATTTCACTAACTGTGTGAACTTGGACAGGCATTTCATATAAGTGGCCCAATGTCCTTAACTTTCTAGTTAACTTTTCTAAGAAGTGGAACAGATTAGATGATCTTTAAGTGTCCATTCAGATCTAAAATTTTATGATTATCAGTGCTTGCTCTAAAATATGCATTATACATATTTGAGAAGAACATGCATAATTACAAAGAACAAGGAAGCACAAAAATAGCACATGAATACATCAGCAGTATTCTTACATGCAGTAATAATCACTGGCTATAAATAAACTTTGTAACCAAACAAAATAAATTTGTTAGATGCTTATCTCACATTGGCAGCCAAGAAAATGCACTTACTAATTGATTTTGCTGGAAATATATTAGAAGAGCTTATCATTTTTACCGGAAATGAGAAAGTGGTTGTCAGAAAAGGTAACCACCTAGTGGAGAGGTTCATTTCGTGAGTGGAGTGTGTGTTAGTCAGCTATCACTGTGACAAAATACCTAAGATAATCACTTACAAAGAGAAAAAGTTTGTTTTAGCTCAGAGTTTCAGAGGTTTCAGTCCACAGTTGCCTGACCCCTTTGCCTTTGGGTGTGTGGTAGCACAGTTTCTCACAGCAGGGAATGTGAGGCAGAAGAGCTGCTCACCTCATGGTATCCAGGATGCAAAAAGAGTGAGAAACGAAGGGTTTGGGGTCCCAGCACCCCCTCCGTGGGCACCCCCCAAAGAGCTACCATTTTCCCATGATGCTGCACCTTCTAGGATGCTCCAAGGTCACAGTAGCACAGGCTGGGGATCAAGCCTTCAACCCCTAGGTTTAGCAGGGACATTCAAGATCCAGACCATAGCCTCAGGATGCTTACTGATTCAGACAATGGATGTCATCTCTTTTTCAGGGGCAAAAGCTCCCTAGGTAACTTGGAGGTGTAGGGAAGGGGATGGGGAGGGGGGAGGGTATACGAAGAACTCATAGGAGTCTGGTGATGGGGAAGATGGGGGAACCATCCCAGAAGCCGATGTTATTCCTACACTACATACCCAATTAACACATGAGTTCTTCTGGGGAAACTGCAATAGATGAAACCCGTAGTAGCTTATCTATGCGTTAGCATTACCCCTGGTTATCAAAGTTTATACACATTGATTGCTACAGTTTTGACAATGTTTCCCCCTCATCTGTATCCTGTATCGCAATATACTTCTAATAAATGTGAAAAAAAAGAAAAAAAAAAGAACTCTAAGAAAAATCTATAGCCTCCAGGTAACTCATCTCTCCTTCCAGGCAAACCTGATTAGCGAAGATATTGAAAGCGCAATCAGCGACAGTAAGGGAGGGAAACAGAAGAGGCGTCCTGAGGCTCTGAGGTAAGGGGTGGGAATTGGCTTGTTTGCCGTTTTTCTTTTTTTTCTCCTAAAGGTTTTGAAAAATTATTTTCAGTGGAGGTGCATCGTCCCCCTGTACAGATAACAACCTGTAGTCCCAGCTCGTTTGCCCTCCCAGGTGTATCGCGTGTGTCTGCTCCTTCCTTTCTCTGTGTGTGTCTGGCTTTCCTCTGATACAGCTTCTCCTACTAGTGTGGGAATCACTGAGCATTGTGACGGATCAGTGGTGTTTTAAGAGAAGATAGCCTTTTGGGAACATTCCCAGGAGTGGGATAGCTGGGTCGTAAGGTGGTTCCATCCTTAATTTTTTGAGGATTCTCCATACAGCTTTCCATAGTGGCTGAACCAGTTTGCAGTCCCACCAGCAGTGTAGTAGTGTTCCTCTTTTCCCACAGCCCCTCCAGCATCTGTCGTTGTTTGTATTTTTCATTTTTGCCACTCTAAC
>PVKS010046657.1:0-13193 GCA_004027875.1 Aplodontia rufa
TGCCGGCTCCTATTGGTTGTCTCTAGGTGGTCAGATATTGCAAGCATACGAACCAGGAATAGCATGAGGTCAGCTGACTTGGCTTGGCCAGCTGCCAGCCGCCATCTTAAAGCTGCCTGCGTGGCGTGGGCCCCTGGGTGCCGCCTGCCACATCTCCCCCTTTTTGTTTAAGATGAGACCATGCCTGCCTTAGGTTGCCAGGATAGAGCTACATTCTTACCCGTCATTGGGTGTTGAAGTACAACTTCTTCAATCCCTGTCTTAGGTTGATATGTGCTCTTCCTGGTCTGACCCATCTTTGACTACCGGTCTAGCATGCTCAGCCATACTTCAGGGGAGTGGCCAGCAGCGATGGCTAGCAAAGCTTGGTGTAGAATTGCTATCTTTTTACACTGGTTACCATGTAGCTTGCACATCCACCACACATGGATACCAGATATGAGACACATGGAACCACCAAAAGCCAGGAAGCCAAACCAATTTCTTCCCCAAGCAACAACAGATTAGAAATCCTACTACCAGTGATCATAGAAACAGAGAATATATCCATACAAGCAATAATAAAACAAAAATTATGAGACAAATTTTGCATCAAGTTAGTTTAACAGCATTATGTCCGCTTGCAACTGTTCATTAATTTGCTGTTGAGTAGCAGTTTGTTCAGCCAATTTATTTACCATTGTCCCTGTGGCCACTGAATGGTACATAGCCAGTCCCGCGGCCACAGCAGCTGCAATTGCAGCCACAATGGCTGTCACAATAGCCGCTGTAAATCCGAAGTCCCTTCAGGTTTGATAGAGTTGAATGTTCTGAGCATTCACCTTTACTTTCACTGGAACAGGAATTGTTGCGGGGACACAGAGAAGGGAGGAGTCAGGAAATCCCTTCTAGCAGGAACAAAACTCAGTAGGATTCCATGTCATTTTGATGTCCCATCAGAAGCAGAAAGCTGATGCACAAATCGTTCCAGAATCTTTTGGGGACCATCATTTTTCTGTGGAAAAACACAAATACTACCTCAACCCCAGATTAAGACTGGGTCGGGTCCATGCCATTGATTATTAATGGGATTCTTTTACATGACTTGTGCATAGGTTCGGCCACTAGGATGTCGATGGCGTTTAGCTGTGGTATTATTGTTAACATCTTTAGTACCAGAATTAGAATTAGTCTGGGCATTGAAGGAATGAGAATAGGTGAAATCCTCAGGAAGTTGTTTTTAAAGAATAAAGAAAACCTGTATGAGATCTTTCCAATCTCCTTTTTGTATCCAAATGAAGAGAAAACTCCTTAGGAATTAACTTGGAGCAGTTTAGGCCTCTCAGCCGCTTGAATTTAAAAGTCTCAAACCGGTTTAGGCATTAGCTCATGTAATTTGCATTGTAAAAGATGGCTATCAAGCAGATAATTAGTTGGTGTCTCCTTCCCTTATACAAAGGAGCTATGCTGCAAGATGATAGAATGAGGTTTTTCTAGGGCATTTCTGGGTTATGCAGGCTGGTGGTGAACCTGGCATTAACTTGAGAATGAAGCTCCTGTCTGAATTAGTGGGCGTCCTTTAAAATTAAGAGAAGGAAGCCTTGCAACCTTTCAGCCATCGCTCTAACCTCCAGGCTCCCATGGATACCATGGGGCGGGGCGGCTGCCCCCAGGCTTAGAGGTGGATGCGGTATACAACAAGCTCCGGAGAGAAGGTGACCCACCTTTAGCAGGCCATAGGGCCGAGCCAAAAAGAGAAAATGCCTTGAGGCGAGGGAGATCCCCAGATTGGACTTGAGTTGTATCTAAACAAAGTTCCTGATTAGCTACTTTCCATAGTAAATATTGCCCTCCAGAAAGACAAGCCCTTGCTAGATTACCCCAATCTAAAGGAGTGAGGTTATAACTGCCTATGGAGTCCAGAATGGAAAGAGCAAATGCTACTTGTACTCCATAAGTCATAACCGCTTCTTTCAACTGTTTAACAAGTTTTATATCGAGGGGCTGGTGGTATCTTTGCTGGTTTTGATCCTCCAATACCGGAAAGAAGGATCGAGACTCTACTTCATCCGAACGGTTTTCCCAGCATAGCATAAGCAAGCGCCTCCACATGGCTTCAGATTATAAGCTGGTGGCGTAGATGGAGTTAAATGGAGCTGAGAAAACCACTTCTCCAGATCCTCCCCAGACCTCTCTGGTTCAGTATCACTTTCTGTCTCCAAGTCTGACAACTCATCTCCTCTTTCTGAGGCTTGGCTTAATTCCTCTTTCATCTCTTCAAGAATCTGTGCAACCTCCCTAAGTTGTTTCCTCATATCGGAGCACTCTGAATCCAAGCAGGAGCGTACTAAAGACCATATAGGCAAAGTCCCTACGGCGATAGAATTCTTTTTATTGTTCTTATGTAACTCCTCTCCCAAATGTTCCCATTGAGGGATAGTCAGGAGCCCCTCTTCCAAGAACCAGGGACAACATTTCTCCACTGTTTTGAGGAACGCGTGGGTGGTGGCCGTTTTTAGAGGCATTCCATTCTTTTTTAACAGCTCCTTAAGAGGTCGTTCCATTCTGACCCATGATATTTCTGATCCCATTATTAACCTTAAGCCCTTCCAAGATAGCTATCACAAAAATACACAGAAACCAAATACACAACAATACCACAAACACACAAAGACTTACAACTTGACACAAATTCGTCTACTAAAGGACGTCTGACGCTGTCTTGCAGCCACTTGCTTAGTCCCTCAGGAGGACTCTTCCATTTAGTCCCTCAAGAGGACTCTTCCGTTTAGTCCCTCAGGAGGACTCTTCCGTTTAGTCTCTCAGGGAGACTCTAGGACGTCCTTCCCCGGCTCGAAGCCTGTACTTCCTCTCCTCGCAGGAGATTCTACCCCAGCTCTAGGCTAGTATTTCCCCGGCTCTAGGCCCTTACTTAGTCCCTCGGGAGGACTCTTCCGTTTAGTCCCTCAAGAGGACTCTTCCGTTTATTCCCTTGGGAGGACTCTTCCGTTTAGTCCCTCGGGAGGACTCTTCCATTTAGTCCCTCAAGAGGACTCTTCCATTTAGTCCCTCAAGAGGACTCTTCTGTTTACCTCGAGGTCCCTACTCTTGTTCAAACAGGGTCTGCTAATTAAATTTCAACTTGCCATTAATACTTAAAATTGGTTTTCACTATTCCCCGTACGGGCCACCATTTGCCACGTTCGACCGGCGAAGCGATAATAACGACACGTACACGCTTGTTGCTTGCTAAGATCTCTCGTGTGCTCTCCCTTTATTCAGGAAGTTGCACCATTTATATAGGGCAGGTAACCCAATCAGTAGGTTGTTGTTACGAGGAAGAAAACTCTGCTGCCGGCTCCTATTGGTTGTCTCTAGATGGTCAGATGTTGCAAGCATACGAACCAGGAACAGCATGAGGTCAGCTGACTTGGCTTGGCCAGCTGCCAGCCGCCATCTTAAAGCTGCCTGCGTGGCGTGGGCCCCCCGGGTGCCGCCCGCCACAGATGGAAGCGCTTCCAGGGTGAGGTTGGTAGAGGGCCTAGATTCGCTGTTCTCAGCTGGACGTCAGATTATTAGGAATCCTCTTAGCATTCTTGTCATATGGATGTGTGCAGTCCATCACTGCCACTGTTTCCTGTGAATACTGCCTCTTGATCTTCCTGGGTTGATTACTGGGGGATTTTGTGTCTACCTGCCCAGACTCCTATCCCACTTTAGCTACAGCCCCAACAACTGCCAGCAATGTTGTGCATTCTGGGGCAGCTGTGAGGAGAGTTCCCAGATCCTGAGGGAGTTGTCACCCTGAACTCGTGGCCCCTGTGGAAGACGATGCCAGAATTTATGGGTCCTGAGGCCCTCATTGACCCAAAATGCATGGCTCCTGGGGTAGTTTCTGCCTCAAAATCATGGGGCCTGAGGCAATCAGAACATGTGGCCCCTGGGGTGATTAGTGGACTAATGGTGTGGCATCGGAGACAGTCTCTCACCCAAACTCACAACTCCTGGAATAGCTGCCTGGACTGCCCACCTTCTCAAGACGGGGATATCCCTGGCTCTGCACAGTCATTCTGGAGGTACAGCTAAGTTATGTGCACTAATGCAGGCCCTGGGTTCATTTGAGGAGCAGGAGCCCTGCTGTTACCAGGGTTCTCTGTGCCAACTTGTTTTTAAATGACTTAATTGCATGATTTAAAATATTGCAAGTATAATAGTATAATATATATTATGAAAACAGAAGGTCATTCGGTCAGTTAAAATTTCAAAAATATAAAGGGGATCTATAATAAAATATTTGAAAGCCATAAGAATAATGATTAAAAGCATGGATTTCTGAATCATGGATTTTAGTATCCAGATTTCTTGGATTTTCATGACAGTTCCACAGTTTCCTATCTCACTGGTTTTTGTTAAGTTTGTTTGGGTAAGTTGCTGTGTGTCACTTCCTCATTTAATAAGCAGATGTGAAAATGATAGAACTTGCATCACACTACAATTCCAATGCATGTATGTGTGTAGAGGGGTCCATCCATTCTATTCAGAGTTTCTAGAACAAATAATCAGAGGAAAAGTGAATTCTGCCTTGCTCCTTTCCCTCACCCTGACAAACCCATCTCCTCTGGCCCTCAGTCCTGGTTCTTCTGCCTTGGGCTTTATGACTTGGAGACCTGTACCAACACCATCCTCTGCCACCAATCCTTCACTCCCACACTATTCTCATGACTTTGGCCTTCAATTGGGAATCACACAATTAACTCCCCTGGTTCTTAGGCCTATGGCTTAGACTGATTACACCATTGATTTTCTTTCAGATTTCCAGGTTCCAGACAGCCCAGCATGTATATTCTTTGCCTCCATATTTTTGTAAACAAATTATTTCTATCTATCTATATCTGTCTATCATCTATTTATCTCTATCCAACCTATTCATTTTGTTTCTCTGGAGAACCTTGAAATTGTGTATATATGTACACATAATTGTATAATTATTTTAATTTTATCAGGCACAGAAAATATTCCTAGCTACAAAGTCATGATCTAAGGGTATAAACATATTATCATGCTAAAAAATGTCAAAATAAAATGAAGAGAGCAAAAGTACATTAAATGGGGGCTGGAGCAGTGGTACAGTGGTTACAGCACTTGCCCGGAATGCGTGGGTACACGGGTTCAAACCCTAGTACCCACATACAACTAAGTGTCAGAGCAATGAAAGTCATGTGAAAAACTCAATAAAAATTTATTCTCTCTCTCTCTCTTTCACTGTCTTTCTCTCTTAAAGAAAAAGTTTTTAAAAATACATTAAATGAAAGTGCAAACATAAATTTCAAAGTGGTCCTTTGAAAGGAAATAAAGTTAATGAACCTCTAACCAAACTAACAAAAAACAGACAAAGAATATATATAGAGAAGCAAAGTACCAATACCAAGAACAAAAGGGGGAACATCTCTACTGATGCTACAGATATTAAATGAAAAATAAATGACCATCATAAACAATACTGTGTTGAGTTTGGTAAAAGTTATGGAATGTGTTATCATCTTGAAAGAAAAAGATTATCAAAACTAATCCAAGAAAAATTAGAACAACTTACTAACTTTATGTCAATGTAATTCCACTGTCATCGTTCCAACAAAGAGACCACCACATCTCTAGATGCCCTTAGTGGTGAATTCTTCAAGTTATTTAAGGAGAAAAACATACTAATTCTTCACAAACCCTTTCAAAAAACAAGGAGAGAAACCTTACAAACTAATAGCAAAACTAGGTACATTACAAAAAAAAGCAAAAACTTAGGGCTGTTTCTCAGCAAATGCAATTCAACTCAGTTAATTAAAAATATATCATAGCTAGTGGCATTTATCCTGAGAATGAAGGATTCTTTCGAAAACTCAAACACAAATAAATTAGTTTTATATTTTTTACTAACCAAGATCACCCATATAACATGGGTTGAAGTGATGAGAAAGGTACATTTATTGCTGATCTCAAAGAGATTCATTCCATATTTGTTGAGTTCTTTGTATTTGGTGTGAGGAGAGCATCAGTCCTTATTACAGAACTCAAATGAATATATTTATGCACTTTTAATTCTAATCTACTCGCCTGCTGTTTTGCTACATGCACATTATCTTGAAAAGTAGCTTTATAATAGGTTTTGAAACTGGAATTGAAATATCCTCTGCTTTTGTCCTTTTCAACAATGCTTTGTGATTTATAGTGTACTCATCCTTATTTGTTCAATTAACTCTGAGGATTTTTAATAAAATACAAATATAATTTTGATAATATTGGCAATAGACTTGTTCATTTCATTTTATACTGTCCATTGGTAGTAGATAGGCATGCAATTTGTATATTTATATTGAACTTATATTCTATGATCTTTTTCTATTTACTAGTTCTAATTGTGTGTTTGTGTGCAGTCTTTGAGCATTTTCTATATGTCAGATAAATTCATTTGTATATTAAGTTAGTTTCACTTCTGTCTTTCCATTGTATATGTCTTGTTTTTCTTAACTTATTGCATTGGCTAGAATTCCAGTACTGTATTAAACAGAAAATGTGAGGGTGTTCATCCCTAAATTGTTCCTCTTCTTACAGATACAGCATTTAGTCATTCACCATTAAATATGTTTGGTATACAGTTTCCATAAATATCCTTTATCAGGTTAAGGAAGTTCCCTTTTATTGAGTATCTTAAGTGTTTTTATTATTAACAGTGTTAGGATTTGAAAAAAAAATTTTTGTGAATCTGTCAATATGCTTATGGGGCATTTTCTCCTTCAATCTATAAATGCGATTCTTTATATTGATTGTTTTATGTACAGTAAAGTTTCTTTATATCCCTAGGGAAAAAATGCCAGCTGGTCCATTTGTAGAATATTTTCATGTGTTATGGCATTTTATTTACCAATATTTTGTTGCTAACTTAAGCATCTTTTTCATTTGAAGGATGTTGGTTTTTTTTTATTGTTGTTTGTTTTGTTTTTCTGTTCACTTCTTGCAGTGCCTTATTCTGATTTGATATCAGTGTGAGATTCACTTTATAGGATAAAATGTGAAATTTTCTCTCTCTTCTTCATCACAGAATTATTTGTGAAGTTTATTCTCCGAGTAAATGTTTTCTAAAATTGTTGAGCAAATCTGTGACTGGGCTTTTCCATTTGAAAACTTTTAATAAAATTAATGGTTTATTTAGTTGCTTTTTATAGGTTTATTAAGATTTCCAATTTCTTTCAAAGTTAATTTGATAACTGGTGAATTTAGAGTTTATTCAATTCATCTAATTTATAAAACTTGATTCCCTAAATTTGTTCATAGTATTCATTTCCACTCTATTCATTTTTTAAAAAATGAATGTCTTAATATTTATTCTTATCTTTTATTACTATAGCAACCCTAGATTCCTTTTCTTATCATTAGCATTTTGTGTGTGTGTGTGTGTGTGTTGTGCACACATACCAGATAGATAGATAGATATAGATAAATAGATAGAGATATAAATTTTTTTGGTACAAGGATTTAAAACAAAGTTGCTTTTTACCTCTGAGTTATATCTGTAGTCCTTTTTATTTATTTAATTTATTTGTTTTATTTTGGGACTGGTTCTTGCTAAGTTTCTGAGTCCATTTTCAAACTTGTAATTCCGTTTACTTGGCCTCTCAAGGTGTGTGCTACTATTCCGGGCTAATTGTCCCATTACATTCAATTTTTTTCTTTTTAGTGTAAAACCAGGTGTCTTGTAGACAACATATATTTGTTAGTTCTTTCTGTACATATCTAAAACAGCATCATTCTTCAACATCTGGGCCTCATTCAAGACAGTTTCTATTTTCTGATAGTTTTTTCTTTTTTAAGAGAGAGGGGGCGGGGGAGAGAGAGAGAGAGAGAGAGAGAATCAATTTTATTTTTTCATCTAGCCTTTGTTTTTCTGGTACTTGGTGGTATATGTGGTGCTGAGGTTTGAACTTTAGTCCTTGCAAATGCCAGGCAAGCAATTTAACTGCTGACACTCCAGCCCTGTTTTTCTCATTTTTAATCCATATTTTATATCTTTTGCATGTCTTAACATTTTTGACTGGAAACTGAATGATATAGTAAAGTAATGTGGAAACACTGGAAATAAGATTCTTCTCTCTACAGGGTTTATTGTTATTTTTTATTGTTGTTACTGTTGATTATTTCTTGAATAACTTTCTTGGACTAATTCTTAGAAGATTGTGTTTTCTGTCATGTTCAGCCACTGCAGTATCTTATTGATTACTTTTATTGGTCAGCTATCAATTAGATATTTCCTTAAATCCTTCACACCAATGAATCTCTCAACCTAAACCGAGTCCTATATGTTGAAGTCTACTTTCAGTGCTCAGGTTGTTTAGAAGTCTGTCCCAGAACATTTTTTCTACATCCCCAAGAATTTCTTCAGAGCCTTTCAAAGTCCCCTATGTACACTTAGTTTCCTGACCTTCCTTTTAAATTTGCTGGGCCTCTGTTTGCTCTGACAGGTATCACAGCTTTTGGTAGCTTCAGCTTTAGACAATTTCAACTGGTATTTTTATAACAATTGCTTTAGGGATGGACTTTTCTCCATGGAGAGCATTCAATTCAGGTCACATGTTGACAGAACTATCTATATGGGGCTTTTTCAAAGGGCTGAATGTTGGCACAAATAATCATGATGCTCTAGATATAAGGATTTTTAAGTGCCTTCAAAGCTGGTCTGTTTGTCTAACGGCAGTGAGGATGCTAGTTTTCCTTATCACTACAGATATTTCCTATTTTTCTCTTGTCTTTTCTTTCCTTTTGTGATCCTGGTACATGCTAGAGAAGTACTGTACCATTAAGCTACGTTCCTGAAAAAATAAATATATAGACCACATTATCTGAATACATTCATCCATTGACAGATATCTGAGTGGGTTCCATTATTTGGGTATTTTGAATTGTTTTGCTATAAAATTTAAGGAGACTGTATCACTATAATAACTGATTTCAGTTATCTTGGATTAAGATTGAAGAGTGGGATATTTGGGTCATATGGTGGTTCCATTCTGAGTTTTTAAAGGAATCTCCATACTGCTCTCAGAGTATTATACTAATATGAAATCCCATAAAAAGTGTATAGTTGTATTTTTCTCCCCATAGCCTCATAAACATTTACTGCTATTTTCTATTCTTGATACAATTGTCATTCTAATGAGTCAGATGAAATCTTAGCAGAATTTTTAATTTGTATTTTCCTAATAGATAGAGACATTGAACATTTTTTCATGTATTTCTTGGTCATTATTGTGTTATCTTTTGAGAAAAGTGTATTTATTTCTTTCTGCTCATTTATTGATTGAGTTACTTGTGTGTGTGTGTTGTGTTGGTGTTGATTTGTGTTCTTTATATTTTCTGGATATTAATCCCCTATCAAAATGAGATTTTCTCTCATTTTGCAGACTTTCTCTTCACACTTTTAATCATTTCCTTTGCTGTAAGAATCTATTTAATTTAATGCCACCCCACTTATTGATTCTTGGTTTTCTTTCTTTAGCTTTAGGACTATTTTTAAGGAAATTGGTAACTCCATAAATACAACAGGGTTGTTGACCCTACCTCTTATAACAGTTCCAGAGTTTCTGATCTAATTCCTACATTTTTCTTTTTAAGAGAGAGAAAGGGACAGCAACAGAGAGAGAGAGAAAGAAAAAGAATCAACAGAGAATCAATTTTACCTAGTTTTTCATCTAGTTTTCATTGCTCCAACACTTAGTTGTATACGTATTGATGGGGTATGAACCTGCATCCTTATACATGCCAACCAAGTGCCCTAACTGCTGAGCACCACTTCATCTCAATAATTCCTAGATCTTTGATTCATTTTGATTTGATTTGATTTTGATAGGAATCTAATTTTGTTCTTCTACATGCAAATATACAGTTTTTCCAGCAACACTTGTTAAAAAGATTATCTTTTCTTGAACATATAGTATTGTACCTTTCACAAGATTCAGTTGACTAAGTATATGGATTTGTCTTTGTGTTTTCTATTCTGTTCCATTGGTCATCATTTGTATTCAAATGCCAATACCATGCTATAGTATAATTTAAGATCCATTATTGTGATGCCTCCTACTTTACACTACTTGCATAGAATTGCTTTGGCTTTTCTGGGTTTTTTTATTCTTCCAAACAAATTCTAGGACTGTTCCCCTTAGTTAGATTAATTCCCAGTTTGTTTAAGATTATTGTGAATGACATGAATTTCCTGACTTTTTTTCTCAACAAAATCACAGAATACATACATGTATTTATTATGCAAATGTATTTATTTTATATATCACATACATGTATTTATTATATGTATGTATTTGTTATGTAAATCATGTGTGTAGAATATTTGTATTCCTAATAGCTCCTCTCTTTGGTATCTGGAACCTGAATGCCCTAGGCACAACTTTCTTTGCTCCTGTTTTTGTCACATTCATCCAGGCACATTCTGGGGCTCATAAGGAGAAAATGCTGGGTCAACTGGTACCTTCTTTTATGAGATACCCATTTCCTATCATTTCTGTCAGTCACTTAGTGCTTGTAAATGGTTCCTATGCTGGCACCCCAAGTTCCTCATAAACTTTCAGCCTATAGAGAAATTTTGGTTGCTTTTTTGTTCACAACTTCCCCCACTGACTCTGGATCCATTAAGATTAGAACTCCTCTCTATTCCACAGACTCGCCCAAACCAATTTTTTTCTTTCTACTCTACTTTTCTCATTGCTTGTGTTCCTCCTTTCCTTGGCAGGAGTGGCTGCTCACTGTTTCCAGTGAAGCTGGTGAATATTTAATACATTTTTTTATATTATGCTTGAAGTTTCTGCCTTTTACAACATATGGTTTCTTTTATTCTCCACCATTGAATTTCAGTGAGTTCCCTTATGTGCCAGTTTGCTGAGGAGTTTTCCCACTTTTTAAATCTGGGGACCAGGAAGTGCTAAGAAGTATGCCCTTTTTCTAATCAGCCATTTTCTCTAGCAAGAACTGGATTTTTGAAGACCTGTCATTCTGGAAGTCTGAGTTCATATCATTAAAATTTAATGCATTTATTAATATATTTGGGATTAAATCTACCATTATGCTATATACCCCCATTTATTTTTCACTTATCATTTTATTTATTTATCCATCTTAAGAAAATTTGTCTGCATCTCATAAATTTTAATACACACAAATACACTCATACAAGCTACAACTAAATAAATCCTCCACTTACGAACATATCCCCTGGATCTATTCTTCCTCATGTTCCCCAACTGATAGTTATAATTTATGAAAGCATTAATTGAATCAATGATTTTTTTCCAATATTAGAATACCACAGACTAAATTTTCAGTGAGAGGAAAATAAATAAATGTGGTTGAAATGTATTGTGACATAGCAGACCATACATGCTTGTTGTAAGAATGAATAAACTTTCAATGAACAAATCAGTACAAACTTTGAAATTATTTTGTGAAAAAGAAACAAAGACTGCTGCTGTCCTGGATACTCAGGAGATTCTTATGTCTTATTACATTGCAGCATTCACAGTTATTTTTGCTGAGCCTCTCTGACCTAAATTCAGATGCCCCTTTGCAAAGCTAACCATACACTGTAGAAAGCAGAGGAGCAGAAGAACAGTGGGCAGCATAAGCACCTTGGATACAGCAGTAGCTATCCTTGTCTCCATAGGGAGATGGGAGCTCTGAGATGGTAGTACTCATCACTGCTTGCCTTTAGCAAGAACTGAAAAGGCTCTAATGTTTACCTGACTTGCAAATTAAATTTAAACCTGCCTAATTTTGTGAATACTATTAGAAGATACATCACAATAGATCATCAAAAAGGAATTTAGAATTCAAATTAGTAATAGGATCCAGAATATCAATCATTTTATACTCCAGTTTCTAAAGGTAGAGCAAATAGTTTCTGATAGCACTTATTTACACAGTGATTGGGTTATAGGGAGAAACTCTGAGCTTATGAAACTTGAATTTTTTTATAATGAGCCATAAACAAACACAGACTTTGCAGTGGATGAAGACATTATGTTGATCACACTCGACAGTAAATATGCTCGCACTTGCTTTGGAAGGTCACGGTGTTTCTACGTCCAGTGCTATATATAAACTGCTCTTAGCTCAAAAAAAAAAAAAAGATGCTATAATTAACTTCTGAGGGTGTACACCAGGCAAATATTTTTCAAAAATTTCTTTTGGAGGAAGTGTACCCAGTGCTTCACATATGAGACAAGTAGAAACCTAAGAGATGTATGGAGAACTTTTTTCAAACAGCACCCGCTTTTCCCCCTGTCCCTCTCTGCTTTCAGAAGCAGCAAGAATTCTTTTATGAGTATTAAAGCACGAGTTAAAAATATTGTGCAAAGATTATATTTAGATAAGAGTGAGAAGTTATGGTATGCTATTGCACAGCAAGGTGACCATAGAATGATAATGTGGTATATATTTCTAGCTAGAAAGAATTTTGATTGATTATAGTAAAAAGAAATAATAGATGGTTGAGGAGGAAGATATGACTACCCAGAATTAAATATTACCTAAGATATACATATACTGAAACATCACATGGTACCCAATAGATATACACACCTTTGTGTTTTTGTATATAAATTATGAAATAAATTCCACTAAAAATAAGAAAAAATCAGTTTAAAAAAGAATAATATTTAATTTCCTTTATCTAATATTTCACAGTTCATAAAATAAACATTAATGAGGGGAAATTTTATAAAATAACATTGGCTTTGGTGCATAGTTCAGTGTTCAAGAACTTGCCTTGCATACATGAAGTTTTGTATTCAATCCCCATCACTAGAAAAAAATAAAAAACAGCAAAAAAAAAAAATACACTAAAGAGCAAAAAACCAAATAATAGACAAAAATTTTAAGGTATCTGTATTTACTGAGGAGGAATCACTAGAATATATTCAGAGAATAATGTATCAAGATCCTATATATTAGTGATATTCTGCACTTTTTTTTTAATTTTTTTATTTTTGAGCAACCTTACAAGATTTTAACAAGACAATATAAAATGTGTATAAGATGTGTATATATTCTGGACATTGCAACTGTCCCCAGGAGTGCCCCCCCCATTACCCTCCCTTATCCCTCCCTTCCCCTTCCCGTTATAACTCTAAAAATAGTATTAAATTGTAAAGCATTACATCTTA
>PVKS010046658.1:0-13189 GCA_004027875.1 Aplodontia rufa
AGGTAGGAGGGGATGTGAGGGCGGGATATTGAACAAATTGTATTGCTGAATTGTGTGCATTTTAAGAATATGTGACAACTAATCCCAACATTATGTAAAACTATAATGCATTAATAAAAATAAATTTAAAAAATAATTAAATGTTACACAAAATATAGTATTTTCCTTACGGTGACTCAGAAACATGCAATGATTAATAATAATTAAATCCGAATCCGTAAAATAATGATTAAAATGTTAAAATGTCACAAATTTTTAAGAAAGTTTATCTGGAGACATGCATATGTTTAGATTTAAATTATATATCTGTTTTTTGTAACTCAAATACCATTCCATTTTTATAACTGTGTTTATAAACTGTGTGAAATCTCCTCTCATATCATTCCATTAATATTATATTAACAAGAACATTTTGTTTTAGCAAGAATCATATATTTTCTATGATCCTCCAATTAAATGTAGTAATTCTTAAAACAGTGTTTGTGAACATTATAATAAAATGCCAGGTTATTGGGTGGGATAGTTGTAATTAAACTTCATGTGGAATAAATAATTAAAAATTTTAACATACAGTAACACAATGTCCCTAAAAAATGAATATAACAATATAATTAATAAAATAGATTTTAATATTCATATTAAAAATAACGGTTCAAAATATAGCATGAAATGGAATCGATCTCGAACTTCATAGTTTTTAAGAAATAATTGGAAACATATTTTATTGCAGAATAATAACATTTCCTGACCACTTTTTTCTGCTTTATTTTACTATGATATTCATAGTATAAATTTAAAACACCCTTTTATCCAGAGAGAAAAATTCAAAGTAATTAGAAATTACAATTTTTGTTTCAAATTTTATTCATTGTATTTTTTTAAGAAATATCATTACTTTTCTAGGAGTGGGAAAATATGAAAACAAAAGCAAAATGCCTGTTAAATGCAGCATTGTTATCAATAACACTTTTTATATCTATTGAAATATTTCTTTGAGATTTATTTAAATATGGAGTTCTGTCATGTAATTATATTTGTATGTATAACATTAGGAAAATAATACTGAAGAGAAAAATGTGAAAATGTTTGCATTCACAAACTCCAAATTTTCTGAGTACTTTTTTTGGAAGGATATCAAACCTGGGTTTTCCATTCAGTCCTCTGCTGTTTGCCATAGATTTTTTTTCATACTCTGTTTTTTCTGGGAAATCTAAAATGTTGGGGCACAGTTTAGAGGCGGGAACTTATGGAATGTCCTAGGTTATTTGCACTTTGCACACTGAAAACGTTTTTGGCTTCCTATTTCTTTGTAGAACAAGAAACTTAGGCTGTAAAAGCCCAAGTTTGACCCATGAGTCTGTCGGGCTTCCTGTGTCAAGATGTAGTCTATTTTTGACATACCCCCCTCAGCTGGGAGAGCATTTACCAGAACTAAACAGAGACCATCATCATCTCTTGAACTTCCAAAACAGTGAGCTCACTAAACTTCTTTTCTTTATAAAGCTAGCTTACTCAGGTATTTGTTATAATGAAGAAAATGTAACAAATGTAGTACTATAGCATATCCTTAAAAACTGGTTATTAATAGCTTTTAATAGCTTTGAGTTATTTCCCCTAATACATTTATATCTGTTGCTCAAGTCTTGAACTTTATTTTGTTTGAATATATCAAATGGTGACAATGAACAGCTTACGTAACAGTAGAGTAATAGTCTTTTTTTCTTTTCTTTTTTTTTAAGAAAGAGATGGACAGTGAGTGAGAAAGAGAAAGACATAATCAACTTTATTTAGCTTTTCATGTGTGGACTTGCTCCAAGACTTTGTTGTGTACATGGTGTTGGGGTTTGAAACTGTGTACCTGTGCATGCCAGGCAAGTGTCATAACGCTGGGTCACTGTTCCAGCCCCTAGAGTAGTATTCTTTATTCATATAATACTAAAGCTATTTTTGTTTGAAACTTATATGCTTCAGGAAGCTAGTTGCACTAATAGAAATAATAAAAGTTTCACAGGGTCAATGACAACTGTAATATACCATTGAATTTAAGAAGTGTTACATTGCATATACATAAATATATGGAAAAGATATGTATCTTCCAAATAAGTACATATGAAATTGAAATTTCAGAAGACTGAAATATTTAATAAAATTTTAATTTATTGATAATTAATGTGTATGCCTCTTTCATTTTCCTTTATCTGAAATTATGATGTCCTTAGATTTATAAAAATCAATACATTGTGGCTGGGATGTAGCTCAGTGGCAGAGCATCCACCTAGCAAGCACAAGGCCATGGGTCCAATACCCAGCAGCAGTAAAACAAAATAAATGAATGTATGTATGAAATTACTCATCAATGTGTATATGTATATATATATGTGTGTGTATATGTATATATAACACCAATATATACCAACATAAATATATCTGTGTATATATTTATGTTGGTGTATATTGATATTTGGGTATATATTATATAATGTATATACACACACATATATGTATATGTAAAATAATTTTTAATTAATTAAGTAGGAAAAACTGCTTTTTTATCCTGTGCTTTCCAATATCATTTTGAGAATTTAGGTGTATTATAATTCTCTATTTAAATATTTTTCCTCTGATCTTTTTCTCTATTTTTTGCATGATCACTAAGACTTTTTTTTAATAATGCCTACCTATATGTTTGGTCTTACACAAAACAAATTTGTTTCAAAAGGCTTTGAAGTGTGTTCAACAGGAAATCCCAACCTGGTATGGCAATTAAGAACATGGGCTCTGTTGCCAGACTGCCTGGGCTTCAATCTCTCTTCCAAAGCATACAGGTGGTCTGAGATTATTTAGCATTAAATTTCTTATTAATAAAATGGAAAAATGTAGATAGACTTCATAGAGTTGTTGCAAAGATTGTGTATTTTCATCTACATAGTAGGGTGTTTGCATTCACATTATGATTACTTTAAAAATAAATAAGTTCTTATTATCCCTGAAAAGAAAGTGAAACGATTGGCAAAGATTATAAAACATTACATTACAGGATTCAGTTTCACAAAGGGCATCATTAAAAGAATGTGATTATTTGCATTTGTTTTGGTGTAGCTAGATGAGAAACGGAAGTTGTTATTAGCATTCACTGGTGAATGGATTTATTCTGGGGTCTATCAAAGGACAGCTGTGAAACCTTAGACACCACATACTGACTTCCTCAAATCCCATCCCTTCCTCATCAGTTGTTGCATCCTGTGAGCCGTATCTTCTCTCCTGATGCTTACCTGCCTAGGTTTATCGTGAGTCCTTCTGCTATTTCCCTAACAGTTATTTTCATCTTGTCCTTATCAATTTCATCATCTTCCAGTAAGTGCACTTAATATTCAACATGATCATGTTCCACTATTTCTTTATTCTGCCTATTCTATCAAACAAATGAAATAACTTTCTTCATGAATCCCAACTATTTTTTCATGTGAACAATGACCATCTTGCCAAATCCTGCGAGGTGACTTTTTTTTTTTTTTTAGTGACTAGGTTGGCTGTGCTTACTTAAAGAAAAATTAAGTCAAGGTGGAACTGCTTACAAATTGGCATAGTAGAGAATGTAGTCACTGAATAATCATAGTAACGTAGCTGCTCAAAAAATCTTGCTGCTTAATACTCTACCGTATTTTAAATAATGATAATGGAGAGTTATAGAATCAAGTAAGTTTCCTTTCAATGTCTGCAGAAAATTGATGGCAGGATTCCACCACTACCACCCATAGATGCTAAATGCACTTATGGTCTTGTCCCTTATACAAAATGGCATAGTATGTGCATACAACCTGTGCACCTCCTCCCACATATTTTACATCATCTCCAGATTACTTACATTACCTAATATAATGCAAATGTTATGTAAATACCTGTTAAATTGTATCATTTAGGGAATGATCACAAGAAAAAAGTGTGCATGTGAAGTATAGAACGATTACCTTTTCTATTTTCAGTACACAGTTTTTAAAATCCATGGGTGCACAATACACAGATATGGAGGGCCAACTGTATAATATCAATTGTATTAAGAATTGATCTTTGAAGGGAGGAGTTTAACATGAAAAATAGTCTTATTCACATGTGATCTGTGTTCTCTCATAACTCAAACAATGTTGTATATATTAATCGGCAAAAATGTTAAAAAATATTTTGTTGCTCAATTCATGCTTACAAAATATTTTATGAAAAGTTAATGGGCTGATCCTATAGATAGCGCTTCCTCTTTAAAAATAATTCTGTGTCCAGTGAATTATTTTACTCCTGTCACATCATTATGAAGACATTTTTTTCATTACCCAGAGTCATCATTATTTATGCGTAACACAAATTCAGTAATCAGAGATTTAACCCTGAAGAAGCTTTATCAGCTGTGCAGATGAAGAATACCATTAGTGTTGCAGAGGATAAAAAGAAAAGAGTAGAAAGTCACCTATGTGTGACCTGAAGGCCATTTCACAGGCAATGAATTTTGCAAATGAATGAAAAGTAAAAACTTCGCAGTTAAATTTATAGTGGAAATTTTTTTCTTCATCCATTCCTAGGCCCAAATTAAAGACCTCTATAACAAAACACACATTAAGAGAGACACATACAAGCTTACGTAAAATAAGCTTTAAATGACATGTCAGGGTAGGGTATGCCCTGGTGTTGCAAAGAAAATATTAATTAATTAATTAAAACAACAACATGGAGCTTTCAGAAGTGAAGATCCAAAGAAACTGGAGACCTAAGTGCTTGTTTTTTCTTTCTTTCTTTCTTTCTTTTTTTTTTTTTATAAAAAGAGAAACAACTTTATCTAGTTTTTCACATGGCCTTACTTGCTCCAACACTTAGTTGTGTACATAGTGCTGGGGTTTGAACCCGGGTCCTTGTGCTTGCCAGGCAAGCGCTGAAACTGCTGAGCCACCGCTCCAGCCCCTTTTCTTGCTTTTTTAATACTGTTTTTTGAAATGGATTGTTTTAGAGACGCTTGACTGGGCCAAATGAGTATGATCTAGTGGCAATAAATTGGGGTGTAGTCTAACTTTGTTTTTCAGCTTCTTTTCTTTGTTCTCATGTCTTTAGAGATAGGACATTCCTTTCCTCTGGGTGTGGAGCTTCAAGTGCTTCAGAGGAAATTCAGAGAAGTCTTTTCTCCAGTTCTGTTGACCTTAGTCAGGGGGAAGGGGGAAGAGGAAGGTTAGAGTGAGCGTCTTTCTTGTACTCTTTTCTCAGATGTTGGTGTGCATTGTGCTGGGATAGCCTTACTGAACCCTACGATGTGTAAAACCAAATGGGTGCAGTTTCATAGGACAGAATCCATGTTGAAGTATTCAAAAGCACAGATTCTTTTAATGCACAAGACACATCTGTGTGTGTGTGTGTGTGTGTGTGTGTGTGTATGTGTATAAAATCAACCCTGAGTATCTGCTGGGGATTGGTTGCAGGGTTCTCCTAGACACCAAAATCCAGTCCCTTCTGCAGCATAGTATTTGCAAATAACCTATGCACATCCTCCCATAAGCTTTGAATCATCTCTAGATGACTTATCATAGTGAATACAATGTTCATGCATGCTACGTAAATAGTTGTCACACTGTATTTTTTGTGGATCAGTGACAAGGAAAAAGTCCATATATGTTTTGTTCAGATTTGATTTTTTTTTAGTTATTTTGATTTTTGGTTGAATCTGTGGATGTGGAACCTCTAAATGTGGAAAGCAAACTACATATTCACACACACACACACACACACACACACACACTCACACACACACACACACATGCACACACATAGTTGTTCCATGACATGTGTTTCTCTGAGGGAGGTTAGAGTTTTAGATTAGATGTTTTACTGCTTGCTATGATTTGAGTATTTGTCCCTCCAAAACTCACATTGACATTTAATCCCTAATACAAGGAATAAAATTAGGTAAGGCCTAACATGAACTGCTTAGATCATGAAAACTCCCTCTTGTGAATGGGTTATTCCCGTTATAGCAAGGTCTTTTGGGAGTGGAGTCTCATCTTGCACATTCTTTCATCCAAAATGGCAGATGAAAGCACTTGCCAGATGATGGGCCCTTGATCCTGGACTTCCCATCCTCCAGAACTATAGGAAAGTGAATTTTGTTCATTATAAATGACTCAGTCTTAGGCATTGTGTTACAGCAGCACATAATGAATGGAGACACCACTAGCAACAGTGGTTTCTCAAACGTGACACATTTGCTCACACATCAACCCTGTGAAAAATGACAATCCATATTATTTTTAGGAGTGTTTTTTAAAGAAATGTTCATAAAATATATAACATAATTTCATTCTCTGTAATATATTAAATTTATAGAACTTTTAGAAGGTCATATGCAGTCAGATTTAATGACTTCCTTTATTATACAGAAGGGATCTGGGTACAGGAAATTTGGGACACATTGACTTATTTGCATTCTAATTTTTGCTCTTAAAATTCCATGAAGTCTGTGCTCATTACTGAGCAATATCATTGCTCAAAAGAAATCACTGCATTTGAAGGGGAAAACTGTTATGCAAAAGATGCCCTAACATTTCTCCATATTTCATCTCTGCACAAGGGGCAATAGATCACTTTTTTGGATCTTGGCCACCAGAACAAAATAATATGAGATAGTCTCTTGCAGTTTGCATTAATAGTATCTGGCCTGCTTATACCTAGAGGTGACTGTGTATTGAGCAGTAGTTAAGAGTTATCTGTAGAATGCTTATTTAATTTTTCAATTGAAATGCCTAGATAATGCCGGAGGCATATAGATAAATAAACAACTTGTTCTTGGCCTCAAGAGGCATTATTATTGCTTAGGATGAGCAATTATTCAAGATATCCTCCGGGGATGTGGAATGTGACAGACGACTCTTTGGCACTATTTAGAAGCAGCCTACCAGATGGTCAGAACCTGCAGTGGTAGAATGAGGACAGTATGAAGGGACCTGGGGCAAAATAGATTTTTTTTTTTTTGCAGCAATCTGGTGGCATCAGCATTTGGTAGCTTGAGGAAACAGTTACCAGGGTTTGGGGAAAAAATATAAACTCCAAAACTACATGAAAATTAGTCAAATGTGAGCAGAAATTAGTCCTGTTTCATGACTCATTCCCTTCCTGATAAAATTGTCTTCAGTGACCTGATAAAGTAGTTGTTTTTACTTCATCATGAGGGTACATACAAGTTACAGTAAAATTTCATATTTTCCATTAAAAGGTGAATTGTTTCCCTACAGTCCCAGGCAGGAAAGAGTTGATAGTGTTCTGGCCATAAAAGATAGTGTTCTTTTATGGGAAGAGTCTCACTGTTCAGTCTCCCTGTTTTGTTTTTGTTTTTGTTTTTGTTTTTTAATGCAATGAAAAGACCTGACAAGTACCAAGAATAATTACAGGAGGAAAAGTTTATGTGGAGGCTCACAGTTTCAGAAGTCTCAGTCCATAGACAGCTAGCTCCATTCCTCAGGGCTCCAGGTGAGGCTCCATATCATTGCTGAAATGTGTGGTGAAGGCTTGGCACCCTAGAAACAGAGAGCTCCCCTTGATAGGACAAAATATATTCCCCAAAAGCACGCTCGGAGTCACCGTCCTCCTCTAGCCATACCCTACCAGCCTACAGTTACCACCGGGTTAATTCCTCTCAGAGAATTAGTTCCTGATTCAGTTCAGGCTCTCCTAACCCAATCATCTGACCTCTAAACAGTCTTGAATTGTCTCACTCATGAGGTTTTGGGGGACATCTCATATATAAACCATGACACTCCCTGTTTCTGCAGCTTGTGGTACCCAGGACCTTCACTTCTTCTCCAGTTAGCATAGCATTGCCTCAGTTGGCAGGGTACCCGTGCAGGGGATGAACCATATTGGACAGTAGAGAAAGAAGTGGGCTTTCCCAGTCACTTCCACATATGGCATTCAGTCTGTGTTAAGAAGCATGATGTAGTGGTGGCAGTTAATTCAAGGGCACTACTAGAAACCACCTAACCCAGCAAGCATAGGAAATTCAGTCAAGCTTCATATTTCTAACCTTCCAAATGTAAGCAATGTTCCTTTGCACAAGCACGCAAGAGAAGCCATCACCATAACAGCACATTACCTTCCCTAATATTGGTTTTAGGTTAATGTATAATACATTATAATATACTTTAAGTAAAATAAAATACACTCATGTCAATACCATACTGTCTTTCTTGCTATAAACCACTCTGGTAAGTCTTGAAATCAAATATTAAAGTGTCTTCCAAACTTTAAAACTTTTTCAAAATAGTTCTGTTTATTCTAGACCATCTGCATTTTTAATAAATTAAGTATATTTTTGTCAAGTTTAAAAAATTTCTCGCTAGAGTTTCAATTAGAATTGCAATAAAGCTGTAAAATATTCCAAGTTATAAACTTACTTCAGAAATCCATTTATAACTCTTAAAAATTTCTAGTGATATTTATAATTAATAATAGTTTGTCAAATTCATTTCTACATATTTGCTTTTCATACTATTATCAATATTTTAATTTTATGTTCCATATTTGATCACTGGTATACAACAAATATGTGATTACTTTGTATGAACATTTTATTTTGGAAACTTGTAAGAACACTTACTTATTTTATTTTATGTTGTTAGATTTCTCATAATTTCATTACATAGATTATTACTTGGTTTGGGGATAGTTAATTTTAGAGCAGGACCTCTTTTTCTTGTTCTAAATCTTAGTGTTCAGCCTTGTACTGTTAAATATGATATTAGCTCCAGGTTTTTGAACAGTTACTTTTATTATATGAAAATTGTTTATTATATTCATAGTTGGATAACTTTTAAAATTCACAAGCAGATTTCAAATATTGGAAATACTTTCCTCTCATCTGTTGAACTGATCTTATGAGTTACTTTTTATTTATTTTGTCAGGGTAAAAAATCCCATTGATTTTCAAATATGGAAATATTATTTCACTGTGCATGAACACAACTTAATTATATAATTATGAAATTCACATATTGATACTATGTTTTTGAGGACTTTTGTATCTGTGTTCAAGAGATAGCTTGGTGCATAATCTCTTTTTTGCTGTTGTTTTGTATTCTCTGGAAGTTTATTGGAGATCACTAGCAGCTAAAGGTGTAAAGGAGATGGAAAACATTTCATTTGCCCTTCAAGCCTCCAGGGACTTCCTCTACAACTTGATTGGTTTCCCTTTCAGTCATCCTGCCTCTAATTAGTGGTACTTGCAGATTGTCCTTTGATGGTGAATTTTTAGCACATTTTCCAATGCATCCAGAGTTCATCTAAAACTCTCCTGAACCTGTTTGTCTTCCCATTTGTCTCCACCTGGGTAGGCAAACACTTACAGAATTGGGCTGCAGCTACTCTAGCTAGAGCTCCAGCATCTGCCATGTTCAGGAGGTAGCAGGCTATAAGCCAGTTCTCCAGGGACCAGTGACTATTTCCATTGGAACAAGTTTCTCCTCAAGTTCTAGATGGGTTTCCTTGCTAGAGAGTGAGGCAGTCAGCCAATGCATTTCTTTGCTGAATATTGTAGCTGCCCAGCACTCTTGAGTCACTTAGGGCCAGTCAGCTGGAAAGTCAGATACATCAGGAACCTAACTTGTGTGTATCTGCAGCCCAGGGTGCTCAGGAGCATTTTGCTCTCTGACTAAGGCATTCTGGTATCCTGTTACACCTATGTCAGATTTGGGTGTGAGGGGTATACTGGCCTCAAAAATAAGTTGGTAATTATTCCCTCTCTATTTGTAAATGATCTGGAAAGTCATTTAATTTTTTGTAGTGTAGATTTATGATTAAAAATTAAATTTCCTCAGTATATATAAAACCAACTCTTTTAGTATATTTTGATGCAGTTTTTCAAAAGTTATTGAAATTGTTTCTCAAATTTTGTAAAATTTTCCACTAAATGTAAGTTATCTGTTTTATTAACTTAGCTGGTGGTATAATTCCAATTGTTATTATTCTTTTAATGCCTGAAGAATTTGTAGCAATGTCCCCTCATTCATTTTTGCTATTGGCTGTATGTTTGTATGTGTTTGGATTTAGGAGCTTACTTCTTTAATGACCTTCAAGTTGGTAAGAACTTCAGCAATTTTATTAATTTTTTCAAATGACTACTGTTTCCCTTTTCTATTTTTCTATTTCTTTTTTTGTTTTTGATTTCTGTTGCATTTTTAACTGTTTCTGATTATTGTGGTTTTCCATGTATTTACTATAAATTAAATTGCTCTTTTATTAAATTTTTGTCAATGCACAAACATCTACCATTGATTTTAAACATTTCCTTTTCCCAATATAAGACTTTGTGGTAAGAATTCCCTTCAAGTAATACTTTAGCTATGTCTCATAAATTCATATAGGTTGTATTTTCATTAATAAGTTTGAATTATTTTCTGATTTGCTTGTTTATTTTAATGCACTATATAGGTGTATGATGTTTAATTCCCAATATTTGCTGATATATTAGACATATTTTTAATGTAACTTAACTAAGCTGTGATCAGAGAACAGAATTACATTTCAAAGCTTTACATTATAATAAGTTTTCTTAACTGTGCAGTATCTGGTCTATTAGCGAATGCCATTTTGTATTAGGAAAAGAAGTGTATTCTGTAACTGTTTCTTGGAGTTTTCTGTATATGCCAGTTTTGCTGGATGGTTGATAGTTTTCACATCTCCTATCTCCTTACTAATATTCATTTGTCATTTGCATTACCAATTACTGAAAGAAATACATTAAAATTTTACAACCATTTTTATCTGCCTATCTTGTATCTTAATTTTATCCATTTCATAACTATCTGGGATATTATGAAAATGGGAGAAAAAGCATGCACACAGTGTCCAATAAAATGCTGCGCTACAATTAAAAGTACTTCCAGGATTTATTGAATCTTTTTGTAATTATTTGAAGACAGAGGGAGTGAGAGAGTGAGAGAGAAAGAGTTGACTTTTAATTATTTTTTATTTGGGTCTTGTTTTTCTGACACTTAGTTGTATTTGTGGTGGTGCTGTGGTTTGAACCTGACTCCTCACGTACACCAGGTAAGCGCTATAACTCTGAGCCACCACTCCAGCCCCCTTGTTGAATCTTTTTAATGTATGTCAGATGTACATAAGTAGTGTTTAATAAAAACATATTTGGAGCTATATGAATATTGAAAGTCCTATAGCAATTTTTTTCATACTTTGTGAATCCTATTGCTTAATTACCAATGGTCTTGATTGTGGCAAAGTGTGTCCTTTAAAACATTTCATCAAAGACCCTTCAAGACTATTTTAAATGCATGGAAATAATTTTCCTTTGAAAGAAATTTATAGTGAATAATTCTGATTCTGTCACTTTCAGTGTGCATGAACTTGTCTTCATTCACTCAGATTCCTAATCTATAAATTTTCTGATGAAAGATTAAAATGAGTCCATACATGTAAATATATTTTAAATAGCACCTACATATCCAAGTAAAAGTGTTACTTAAATTAATCATTTTCTTTATAAATTAAATGATTATTTTGTAAAATTTTACTCAAGCTAGATTGACAGAGCACAGATACAAATACAGAATGTGTTAGTTCCAGAACTTTCTTGTCTTCATATCTTGATTAATTAGCTAATACCTGGGGAAAACCTAATATTGTATCTACTGTAAGCCACACATGCTAAGATAGTCAATGGATATCTGATATTATAGAACCCTCCATAATTAGTTTTTCTATGCATACATACCTATGATACAATTTAATTTATAAATTAGGCACATTAAGATATTAGTAACCGTAATCATGTAATAGAACAATTTTAACAATACATGGTAATAAAATATATTTAAACCCTATAGTGTATTTCTGGAATTTTATATTTGATATTTTCAGACCACAATTGATCACTGGTAAATTAAACCATAGAAAGTGAAACAGTAAACAAAGGAGATCACTGTATTCTGAAAAATAATCACCTTTCATCTGCCAGTTGTTGATTGATTTACAATCCAAATGTCTGAAAAGGAAGTATAATCTCACATCTACTTTATTCAAATCACATTCTTGTAAGAGCAAATGAGTTAAATTATTATTTCCAGATATAATGCCAAGATCAGACATGTAAAATTAGTTTTCTTAAAGTTTATTTCAGTGTATTTTTCTTTGTCAGTTTTTCATGATCATGCTAATCTCAAATAAAAAGAAGGACATAGAAAAGTAGAAACCAGAAAAAGGTTGATTTCTGGAGTGTTATTTGAAAACCCCAAACTCAGAAGGAGTCTGAAGCACATGCTATAAAATCCAATATTTCCTCTCTTTATGTACACTCCATAAAGAAATTATGGAAAATACTTCAAGAAAATAAAATTTCAAAACCTTAACTCAGTGCGACAAATCATATAGACTGAATTCAAATTTTGAGTAAGTACAATGATGATAGCAAAGAAAAGATGTTCTGTTTAGGTATAGGCTATAAATATTCTGCCATGTGATTGTAAGATTATTGACAAAATTCTTCTGGGAAACATATGGTTGTCAGAGTTATAACAATGTTAAATACCACCTGTGTCCCTAATTAGAAAGCCTTAATTTAGTTAATCCTAAATTTAAAAATCAGGCTCATTACTCTTTACCAGGGCTAAGTTAATCACAAAATAATGACTAATATCAATGTGTCAAATCCACTTAGAATTACTGAGGCTAATTGTACATAAAAAGGTTGGAATGTTTTCATCATAGTTCACTAAAGCACAATTAGGTACAGATTACTATTTTCCCCAGCATTGTACCTCCTGTTGGAGACCCAGTGCCTAGAACCTCATTGGCATATAACATTTTGAATTAGTCTAGAAATAATTGACTGAATGTAGTAGGAGGCTTTGCTATTCAAAAAGCAATGAAGTCAGAGGAACAATGAGCAGAAGAGTATGAGAAAAATCATGGCATATAAAATTGATAAAATGATCTATATTTGGAAATAAGTGATTTATTTTCCTTTTATCTAGAAGTAGATCCCGGTTAGACCATAAAGGAAATGAACTGAGTCAAGCAGCACTGAAAGACAGTTCCATGTATTCATTGACTCTATGCGTAGAATCGCAGAGCAACAATAAAAATACCAATACCAATGATCCATCCCAAAGCAGTTCAGTTATTTACTTCTGGGTGTATACCAGGTATGAGA
>PVKS010046659.1:0-13198 GCA_004027875.1 Aplodontia rufa
GCACCAAGCCGGGGAGGGGGGGTGGTCCCTGCCTTCAAGCAGCTGCTGTCACTTAAACACTGTGGTTAGAGATCAGCTGTGAGTGTGCATAAGTGAAGGCAGGTGTGTCGGCTATCTCCGGTCTCCACAGAGACTGATGGCATTTCCCTCTTTTAGTGTCTGTCCATAGGAGCAGGGGCTTCAGGAATAGAGGTTTCCAGCAGGCTTAATTCTCCAGGTATTCAAGAAAAGCCACTGAATGGAATGAATGGTTGTGGGTCAGGAGTGTGAGTATTCTCAGTATGAGCATGCTGGCACCGCTTAAGTGTTATTTCAATATTTATTTATCATCCTTTCCCATAACCATAGCTACTGCCTTTAAGAATGGGTTTATGTGTGTGTGTTTGGTACTGGGGATTAAACCCAGGAGCACTTTACTGAGCTACATCCCCAGCCCTTTTCTTGTTGTTTTATTTTGAGACAGGGTCTCATTAAGTTACTTAGGGTATTGCTATGTTGCTGAGGTTGGCCTCGAACTTGTAATCCTCCTGCCTGCAGTTCCCCAGCCATTGGGATTAGAGATATATGCTATCGTGCATGAGTTTTATCAAGCAAGAATCCTCTATAGCATGGTAGGATGCAGTAGAAGTTTGGGTCTTTAATATAATAAGCTCTTGGTATCTGTGATATTGGCCTTAGCTTAACTGTAAACAATATTGAGGATCACAACACATGTTTTCACAGTTCAGTCAAGGTTTAACTTTGAGCAATGTGTACCTTTAGACTAACGTGTGGGACAAAGTTATTAACCAATAAGTAATCTACCAACTACCCAACATCTTCATATTAATGCTTTTCGCATTCTTCATTGGTTATTACGTAGCATTTATAAAGTGATTTAAGCCATTTTCTTTGTAATTTGATAAAAGAATATACTCAGAGAATGTGAAATTCTAGACATAAATTATGTTTGTGAAAAGTCAAAGGTGTTCACCAAGATCTTGTGTTAGGAATTACAGATTTCCTAAGGGTCTGTAGCCACAGCTCCCAAAGTCATAAGAATCAACTGTAGTGTAATTAGCATATATATGCATGGTGATCCTTCCACAAACTGTTGATCCAAAATAGAGATGACCTCAGTGGTAGTATATAACAGTGCTACAACTCTGCAATCCCCAAACTGTTTTATTAAGCATCCAATGAGAAACAAGGAACATGCAAAGAATATATGAATATTAATTTATATCTTATAAAAGGCATTACTAACAAATCTTTATGGGTCAGTTAAGTTTAGGTTCACTGCATATAATATAAAAATTATTTAAAAGAAATAACATTGCCTGAAACTAGTTGGCATTTTATTAGTCTTAAGGTTGACAGTCAGGGACTGTTAGTTCTGTGAAGTCATCAGGGGGAAAAATCTCTTCTTTTTGAAGTTTTCTTCTCAGCATAGGTCTTCTACCTCATAGAGCAAAGTACCTTCTGGATCTCCAGGCTTCACATTTACATTCTCAGCAGCAGGAATCAAGAAGGGAAAGGGGAAAAAAACCCAAAAATAAAGTCATACTTCCTTTTGAGTAAATTTCCTGGATGGACCTTATATAATTTATGATTGTATTATAGGGGGCAAAACTTGTTTGCAAGGAAGGCCGGGAAATGAGAATTTTTATTCTAAGAGGCAGCAGATTGAACTACAAATGAGGCTTCCGTTATGGAGTGAAAAGGAAAGTATAATAGACAATGTTTGTGCTCCCTCAAATTACATGTTAAATTCTAATTCACTATGGGTGATACTGAGTGGGGACCTTTCAGATGTAATTAGGTCATGGGAGCGGAGCCCCCAGAATGGCTTAGTGCCTCAGTGAGATCCCCCGACCCTTGCACCAAGTGAGCTTGTAACAAGAGATGTCCACGAGCAAGGGGACAGCTCCTCACCAGATACCAGATCTACTGGGGACTTGATCTTGGTCTTCCCAGCATGCAGAACTGGGAGAAATTCATTTTGCTGTTTATAAACCACTAAGTCTACGGTATTTTTGTTTTAGCATGTGAAAAGACTAAGACAAAATGGCTGTTGTGCTAGCAGTGAACCAATTCTACATGCTAAGTTAAGTGTCTGTGAGGCCTAATTTCTCTCGTAGTTTTTACAGAAAAAGTAAATGAAAGTAAGAATATTAGTATTTGGTTTCTACATATGTAGATCATTGTGGGCCCTGGCATTGGAAGCAGAAGCATGAGGGTGAGCCTGCTGTGCAGATTCACTGGCCATACCCAAGCAGGTGCCATTGGAAGACACCTCTTGTCCTCCAGGCCCTTGGTTGGGCAGATGTGCTATCTCTAAACTCTGCATACTACAAAGTGGCTGCAGAAAGCCATCTTTCAAGGGAAGCTTCCCAGCGGGGCACGAAGCACTCAGGATTCCAGTTTACCTTTTGCACTCTTATTTGAAATTCACATTAAAAAAAAAAAAAAGATAAATATTTTTAAAATACCAGACCGGATAAAAGTGTTTAACTCATAGTTTTTATATGATGTACTTGCCATCGCTGGCCTTTCCTGGAAAGAAGCATGTTCTGAAATGTCATAAATATTTATAAATGCCAGAATGTATCCTGCAGTAGTCAGGATCTTAGTAAATTTCAGAAATGACACTCCCAAATCATATTTTTCTTTAATTATGCTTACATTGGCATGCAGTTTACCGGTTTGCAAAGTGTTAAAATGTGTGTGTGTGTGTGTGTGTGTGTGTATTTCATTTGATTCTCAAAAAATATTCAAGATAGTAAGGATAAGGATGAGACTAACAGAATCAAATAGCTTACCATTTGGTGATCACATATTTCAAATTTTAGAGGCCCCAAGGAATGAAGCAATTTTCCCCATGACACACAACTACTTAGGGAGATTGCTGCAAATATGCATCTCCTGACTCCTAGAGAATATTTTTAAATATTTATTTTCTTTACCCAGAGATATCAGTTGTAAGTATGGGGAGAATTTGCTGTTAAAATAAATATTATCTTATCCTGAGTATTATTTATTTATCCTCTGTATTTTTCAGCAAATGTATAATTTCAACAGCTGGTTATATTAGAGAAACACTGTCTAATCTGCTAGTCACTAGGCATGTATGGCTATTCAAAATTGTATTAACTAGGGCTGGAGCTGTAGCTCAGCAGTTATGGTGCTTGCCTGGCATGCACAAGGACACGAGTTCAAACTTCAGCACCACATATACAACGAAGTGTCAGTGCAACGAAAGCCACATGAAAGACTAAATAAAAAAGTGATTCTCTCTTTTTCTCTCTCTCACTGTCCCTCTCTCTCTTTAAAAACAAAAACAAAACAAAGTTATATTAACTAAAATTAAAATGTCCGTTTCCTCATCGACACCTGTCACATTTCAAATTCTCAATAGCCAGAGGTGAGTGGTTACCCCTAGCCAGTCCAAATTTTGTATTTCCATCAACAGAGAAGGTGGTGTTGGAGGTTTATTGTATTCAGTATTTATATAATACTGAATTATAATAACCTCCTTCAGCTGGTGCTTGGGGGTGTTATGAACAGTGAGCAGGCAAACCGGCAGTATCAAAAGGGTTTAGAAATCAGTTGAGTCTTCAAGAAGCATTTTTCCCATTCAAGAGAAAATGAGTATGTGTGAAATTAGAATAAATAAGTGCAACTAAGCAGATAAATGATTCTTAGGAAGGCATTGGCACCGTGGATATTTATAGATGGTTCTCTAAGCATTTTTTTGCAGCAACGTTTTAGATCATAATTTTTATGAGCAGTAAAGCCTTTTGGGGACAATGTTATAAGTGTTTATTTCAGGGCCCAGTCAATGGTGTTTGAATTAATATTAAATCCAGCAATGTAATGTTGAATGCAATAATTCTTTGAAAAAAAGGGGAAAGAGATGTACCCAGAGAGGATTAGGAGAGAAACCTGGTTTATATATATATTTTTTTCTTTTAGGAAAAAAGCACACATGCACGTCCATGCGTATGACCATATACTTAAGGACTTCATTCTGATTGAGCTGAAATATTAAAATTCATTTTGATGAGTTATACATTACCATATTATATATTTGGTAGGACCTGGCTGATGAATTAAATTAGCCTCTCAGCAATTACTAGGCAGCATCAGTGAGCTGTCTGACCCTTCTATACACAGCCCCATGGCCTTAATGCTAATTATGTTAAGATACTCCTGGAGAGTTATGGGGAGTTTTGAGCGGGAATCTCATTGGAAAGGCAAGCCACAGACAAACATGAACAAAACAAAGAAGCAAAAATTTGCAAAAAGAGGAAATCTGAATGTAGAGGGAGAAGAGGAAAACATTAAATGAAGCAAAATTTGAGCTTCTCTTGAAAAACAAGTAGGATTTTGAGAGGGAAAGAAATGGCAGCTGTTCTAGTTCAGGAGGAATAGTCCTGAAGATAGGAAGGTGTGTGTAACTTGAAAAGGGTTAAGGTTAGAAAGCAGGCACTGAGGAAGCCAGACTGGACCAGTTAGTAATAGCAGCATTTGCTAGAGAGGTGGGATCAGACAAGGACAGAGGAGATCTTGAGGGCAGGAGTTGTTGATATGGAGGCAAAGCCAGCCTCCATTGAGCCTTTGTTGGAGTGGACCTGACTAAGATGGTTCTTCAAGATGGTAAGTTCTGGAGGGTGCTGTATAGCATGGGTCAGAATAAGAGAGAAGTGGAGACCAGAGGGGGTACCTGTAACCTGGGAAGTCCAGAAGTATTTACTGAGCTCCTGTTCCTAAAGGTTGAGAGTCGACTGTGGAACATTATGCTTTGTACCTTGGTCCTTGTGTGTCATTGTCTATGATTAGGAATTTATCCTCGTGCAGACAGAGAAATATGCAAGGAGGCAGAGACAGGTAGAGTTTAGGGTCGGTTTATTGCAAAGTGAGGGACAAGAGATAGGGAGATGCGCCCAGGGGAAAGGGGGTATGCGGATGGGCTAGGGAAGAACCACACTGAAATGCCTAGGCTTGCTCCTTTCCCTAGGATAGGGCTGGGTTCTACTGGGAAAGCCTGGAGTTGGGAGTTGCCAGGCCACGCTGGGCCCAGTGTTTTGTGCAGCAGTTGTGGGTTTGAGGGAAGTCATTTATCTGAGCACCGTGCAAACTGTGGGTGTGCACCTTCATACTTGAGTCCTTTTGCCCTTTTTGGCCTCGTGCTACAGGTGGAAGGTCATATAGTGATCACCTGTCCCTTGGAGAAGCTTGTGGATCCATATGTGACCTTACAGACATTATGTGTGCCTGTAAACTTCTGGAATGTGGAAGGCGGCTGGTGCCATTGGGTCAACTTCTGATTAGGGGCGCTTTGGTCCCCCTCATTTCTTGTGCCCATTCCTGCTCATCTGTCACTACCTAGGCTAACACCACTACCTTCTAGGTGTTGTAGGCACTGGGGATTCAGGAGGAAACAAGCCAGAGTGTGGTTTTGAACACAGTAGGTAGAATATTATAGAGTGTTAAGAAAGACAAGGGTAAAGAGAAGGCATAGGAAACTTGGAAATCCCTCATGATCCAGAACATTGGTATTGAAGAAGACATTTTCGTTTCTTTAGGCCGTTTTCGTTATCATATGTGTTTTCTCCAAATGCGTTATAATGTCAGAGGTGAACTATTTTGAGGAGGTGAGAGAGAGGAATTGCCCTTTTTGGTTTTTGATGGTTAATGGAGAAAAGAGTTCTTTTGGGGAAGAAGCTCCAAAAGGAAACCTCTACCTTCATTTTTAGGCGACCACTAACTAATGGAAAGGCGCGGCACTCGTTGCAGCTGTTCATTATTAGAAGGCGACAGGACCTTGATGATCTATTTGCTTGTTTAAAAAACAAAGCAAAACAAACAACTTCTTTAATGCTTACTTGTGTCTTAGGATATGGCAGTAAATATGTCAAATAATGGGAAGGTTTGGTGCTGGCAGAGTGCCTGGGAAGAAAGAACAAGGTTTGCTGCTGATGTCCTGGGAGTGTTTTATGGTGTCCTTGTCATTAGAAGGGGCTCCTGTAATTTCGCCACTTTTTTCTTTTCTTCTTTGTTGTTTTTTTTATTTTTTCCTCTTTGGTACCAGGGACTGAACTCAACTGTGCTTAACTGAAAATCCACATTCCCCTCTCTTTTGAAGGCCTCTTTAGGTTGTTGAACTTGGCAATCCTCCTGCCTTAGCCTCCTGAGCCGCTGGGATGACAGGCGTGTAACATAGGCCAGGAATATATCTGCTCATGTTGAAAGTCAGATTCTTCAAGAAATTCAGGGCAGCTTGGAGAGGCCTTTTTTCCCTTCCATCCCTAGTAGGTATATGACATCTGGTCCTGCAAGCTAATATGCACTCTTAAAAATAAAAATATATCCTCTGAACAAATTTGCCAAACTTCTCTGTAATTATTCTGTAGAACAAGGCTAATGTCATTGAGGGAAAAAAAGTTGTATAAAAAGACTTAACATACTTCTTGTGTTAAATTTGCTTTGTTTTGAGCCATCTGGAAAAGCAACTCAAGATTCTTATAGTTGTATTTTAGATCAGATTGACAAACAAAATTCCAATGTTCACTTTCTAGAGATAAATCTGAAGGAAGACCACTGTTGGTGACAAGCTTTAGGGCAGCCTGGACTGGAGCACTTAAAAATTCATGACCCCACATCTTATGTGTAGCTTATAAATGTTTCACATTAACTAGGAAGAGAAAGCTCCACATGTAGTAATAAAAACACTGCCATTATGCATTATACATATGCCTTATACATTTGCATACATTTAATTTTGTAGCTAGTTTTTAAATGCAATGGTTATCTGCTTTCTATATATACCTATAGTATACAACCAAAGAAAAACTATCAAATGAGTTACTGACAATCTGTATACTGGAATTTATACAATATTAATGTTCATATCATTTTAATTGAAAGGCATATAGGTATACTTATGCAAGTATTACATAAACAAATCAGAATTAGTATTCTATGTTTTCCTTAAGATACTATATATGTAGGATTGAAAAGAGGAATTAATAATCATGGAAATATAGATAGATATATTTGTATTTCATATAGATTTTGGATTTATATGTTTATATTTTAGATTTTTTGAATTCTATACTGACTTATCTCTTACAATAAGAATAGAATCAAAGCTGTAATTTAAACATTTTAATCGCTTTTCTGTCTTTTCAAGAATTTGCCTCTGATTTCCAAATACTTAAAAGATTTGTACATGTACAGCAGATAGTTGAAACCATTTTCAGTACTTCTCATTTTATAATTTGATCTGAGTCCAGTGTTATCTGATTTCAGCATTCTTCCTTTAATAAACAGAAATATTGCCAGCAGCTTCCTTGAAGAATTTCAGCACTTTCAAGGCTCGACTGTTGCCTGTGAAAAGATTGAAAAATTCCTTTAGGCAAACATTCTTGAGATCTAAAATATTTGAAAATATGTATTTGAACAGTTATGTTTTAATCTGATAGTTTTAAAATTGGTTAGCTCTTCTTGATGTGAGAAAGCTGTCTTCGTCTTATTCTCATAACCAACTCACTGTGGAGTTGGGGCCATTTGATTTCATACTGTAAATTCTTGTTTGTGGAAGGAAGTGAGCTCCCAGCATGGTGGTATTCTAGCTGCTACTGCCTATTAGCACTCTTGATGTTCCAGGGAGACACAGTAGCCTCAGAGACAGATGAACAGACATTTTACCACAGTGAATAAAAATTGTTAATGAGTTGCCACAGATTCTTAAACGACTCTTACCATGGTGTTCATTAAATTTTCCCAAATGGAAAGATGCTTACAGATAAAGGGATTTATATGGCAGTAAGTCTGCTTTTGAAACCTGCTGACAACTACCTTCTAGAATTAAATCCTCTCTCAGAGGGGATTTTCTAGTTTAGGATAAGGAGACATATTGAATGATTCATGGAGTCGTTCAAGTGAAAAATCACCTAGACCTCTGTCATCTAAATCTGCACATTTATCTCAATTATTTTTCTGACATCATCTGAAAAAGTGTAGAAAATTTATTGTGATGTGTTTAAAAACTTTCATTAGCCTCATCTGAACCTCACCCTCAGGAAATGGGTGGCACCATTTTTTTTTTTTTTTACATAGTTTCAGTGGTCCTGACTTCATTGCTTGCCATAGGTGGAAACATGAATCTGCAGGTCATGCCGGAAATGCCCTTTGAAGAAGTCTCAGTTTGAGCATTAAAGTAGATAAAAATGAACAGGAAATCCCGTATATTCTGCTATGAGATGATTGTTGAATTGGAGTTCTAATCCTCTTGGTGTCTACTTGGGGAAACCTGGACAAGATATTGATTTCCTCTGCGTCATCTACATCTTGGTGCTGTGAGGGTTGAGTGACATCACGTTAATCCTCCGCTCATTGCTCGCTTCATTGTCATCACAGTTTTTAATGAATGAAGTAGCTCTGTGGCTCTGTAGCCCAGGCAGAAAAATATGCTTCTTGTTTAGGGATAACTAGAATGATACAATTTTAGAGCCCAGATGTCCTTTAATCTGTGCAGCTGTGAAGGCTGAAGGGACACAAGGGTGGCCCTGACTTGGTGCAGACAAGCCCCCTACTTTACTGGTTTCTGCAAAGCACTTGCCAGGATGAGCACGCCAGTTTAGCTGATAGCAGAGAAGTTGTTTTTTGAGGATTGTAGTACTTTAAAAACAGGCACAATTTTTTAAAGCTTGGTACGTTAAATAAATCCCAAATGGCTTTATTGTAGTTTTTAAATTGCAAGCATAGATGGGAAAAACAATTTATTATACGCATTTGTTTCAGTTACTGGCTTACAATGAATTATGGTTGGTTATTTTTCGTGGTTCTGCCACTGACCCCACCTGGGCTTGGTCATTGAGCTGGTGGCCAGCTGGAGGAGCTTGTCTCTCCTGGGACAGGTGGACCTGACTGCTGAGGCTGGCCTTCTTCACCTGAAGTGTGTCAGGCAGCATTCCAACTGGACGGGGGAAGCTGCTTAGGTTCCTGTGTCTCTGCACCTTGACAAGCTATTGTCAAGACAAGCATAAGACCTGTCCAAAGTCAAGGAGATAGCAATAGGCTCTACCTTTAATAAAATAAATAACAGAATCATATGGCAGATGCGTATGGAAGTAATTGTTATAGACATTTATGGAAGAAAAGAACCTACCTCAGCATTTCATAAAGACAAAGTGAGTTAGATTAACAATAAAAGAAGTGCCGGTAGGTGACCAAAATGTAGGAAAACTAGTTCTGTTTTTAATTGTCTGACCTAGAATAAAAGCAAAAAGAACTCCTGTTTTCTTTCTCAAGAGATCCTACTTGGATAAATATTGGGTATATGTTGTGTTTTACTCACCTTTTCACTACTGTGACCAAGATACTTGACAAGAACAACATAGAAGAAGAAAAGTTAATTTGGAGTTCAGTCCATAGATGACCAAATCCATTGCTCTAGGTCCAAGGTAAGGCAGCATATCATGGTGAAGGGGCATCGTGGAGGGATCTGGTCCCCTCATGACAGCCAGGAAGCATGGGGGTGCAAAGAAGGGGCCACAGGCAGATGCACTCTTCCAGAGCACACCCCCAGTGGTCCACCTACCTCTGGCAGTCACACCCCAGATGCCTACAGTTACCACCAAGTTAGTCCATTCAAACTGGGATGAACTGATTAGGTCACAGTTCTCACGATCCAGTCATTCTAACTGAATATTTCTGCATTAACAGGAACTTTTGGGGGGACACCTCACATCCAAACCGTAACATGTTGTATTTAATTTAAACATACTTCAATTGTTTGTATTTTGAGAGTCCAATCACTGACTGGCCTTCACCTTCCTGCACCACACTAGACAGATGGAGGAGGGCCATAGCCACAGAAGAGAAATGAGAAAAAGTCCACCGTCCCAAGCCTTCTCTCATTGAGATATGAGTTTGTAACTGTAAAAACATTTAGCACAAAGTTCTTGTTGAACCATACTGTATGTGAGCTGCCTAAGGTTCACCTTCATCTGAGAGTAAGGGTCAGAAAGAAGTAGGCATGGAAGATGGATACCACCAAGGCAGAAAGTCTCCATTGCCACCTCCCTTTCGCTAAAAATTACACAATATGCCAAACTTATGTTAGAACATCTAAATGTTTGAGATAACATATGTCACTAATTAGTGAGGGGTGATAATTAGGTGCCCCAGTGCTGAACCTCAGCTGTGTGGATTCCAATCCAAATCTGCTTCTTACTAGACATAGAACTTTGCTCAATTTGTTTTCTCTTTGTGTCTTAGTTTTCTTATCTGAACAAATGGGGTTGACATTACTAATAGTGTCCATCTTACAGGATTTTCGTGAGAAATAAATGAGTTAATAAAAATAGAGCACTTATAATTGCAACAGGTACAACCTAAACATTTGAAAAATATTGACCATTATTTTATTGCTATTGGCTTTGGACATTTACACAAACTTTTTATTTGTTTGAAATTTCATAACCCTTTAATTGTTTATTCTCTATTTCTGTTGGTGCCTCATAGTTGTTTGTAAAGGTAGGATTCATTGTTACATATTCATACATGTGCCCAGTATAACAATATAATTTGACTTACCATTTGCCAATATTTCCCCTTTCACTTCCTTGTTCCCTCCCATGGTTCCCTTTTCTCTATTCTACTGATCTCCCTTTGATTCTCATGAGATCCCCCTCCACCACCTTTCTTTTCCATTTTACTCTCTAGCTTCCACATATGACAGAAAACAACCCTTGATCTTCTGAATTTGGCTTATTTCACTTAACATAATGTTCTCAAGTTCTATTGATTTTCCTGCAGTGACATCATTTCATTTTTTTATGGCTGAAGAAAAACTCCATTGTGTATATATTTACCATGTTTTCTTTATCCAGACATCCCTTGACAGATAACTAGACTGGTTCCATAGTTTGACTGTCGTGACCTGTGCTGCTCTCAACATGCATATCACTGTAGTAAGATGAGTTTAATGCTTCAGGATAAATACCAAGGAGTGTTATAGCTGAGTCATGTGATGGTTCCATGCCCAGTCTTTTGAGGATCCTCCATATTACTGCTTTCCATAGTGGTTGTATGGATTTAGTCTACTGACAGCCACATAAATCTTTTAAAATGCAAAGCAACAGTGCATGCATGTCACACCCTGTAAAAAATGTTTTTTGTTTTACCCCAGTGAGCACCCTTCTGAAAATATACTCAGGAAATAATTCCAAAGAAGGAAAATGATCTATATGGGGAAATGTCCAGTGCAGTATGAATTCCCTGTCATAGTGAGCATATTACACAAACATGGAAAGTTTAGTGATAATGATAATAATGATTGCTATAAAAGGAGAAAATTGACTGTTATAAAGGAATAAAGAACGCATCCCAGCTTTCACAGTGTCACACACTTTCCTTGCTTTTAAGACCATGATACTTTGGGCCAGGCAATTTGTAGGTTGTGTCCACGGGGATTTGCCTGGGACTTTCTTCCTCAGGAGGAAGCCCACAAAGGTGAAGCTCCATCTCATGGCATCATTCCAGGGCTTGTATTATCAGTATTATTGCTCACTTGGAGGAGGCAATGGTCATCAGGTTCTCCAATGGAAATATTCTTATTTTCTTCTTTCCATACTGTGCTCATTGAAGGAAATATAAGCATAGGCCACAGGTGAGGACTGGGCTTTGTGCTCCACTTCTTTGAAGGCAGAGTATCTACATGTTACTTGGAATTTTTCTGCACTAGATATTTGCCTCTGCCCTTATTTATGTATTCAGTCTTTTATTGATATTGATACATGGCTATTTATTATATACTTTGGATTATAATCTTCTATCTCCTGATTTATTATGTTCTGAAATTCTTCTAGCTTTGGCCATTAGAGTTCTTTCAGATGGGTCCCATGCCCATTTGACATAACCACATCATCATGTGGTTTCCTTTTTCTGGAACTTCCAGTTTCACTTTGTATATTTTCTTTCCAGTTTTTAAAAAAGCCATTTTGCAAGACATGGGGGTGCATGATGATAATCTTATCAACTAGGAAGGCTGAGGTGGGAGGATCACAGTTCAAAGCCAACCTCTGCAACTTAGGGAGACTATGTCTCAAAAAAAAAAAAAAAAAAGAATAAAAAGAACTAGGGATGTGCTCTGGCCCCTGGGTTAAATCCTAATTCTGAAAAAGAAAGAAAAAGAGCCATTTCTCCAAGGAAACCTGTTCTTTGATTTGGAGAATAGTATTAGAAATGAAGATCTGGTACTGGTATTATTGCTTCTGCATCCATGGGTATGGAAAGGAAATGTATGTTTTTATATTAATCTCTGAATATATACATGTCATACCTAATACCTACCTACCTACATACCTACCTACATATCTACCTTTTTACCTATCTGCATTCTAGCTTCCTTCTATGGCTAGCCTACAACTTCTTATTTCAGCCGTGAGAAATGTGGCTACTACCAATTGCTATCCATTTACGTAGTTTTTTAATTCCAGCCTATATGCATAGCAGTATGAGAATTGCTAATCTGAATTTCTTGCTGGGGGAGTTTTATCACTAGAACACAGTGTTGATGTACGGATCATTTTGCTGTTGTTCTCACAGACTGAATTATTTTCCAGAGTTACTTGGATATTTCCTTCTCCATCATCCCCTTGAGTTAGGATTTTTTAATACTTTAAAAATACACTTTGATACTTTTTGATATTTTACATCCCATCTTTGGTTCCCCAGTACCTGATCAATTTCATAACAAATGTACATACAATAAAATTCACCTTTTGTGCTGTAAGTTACCATGGGTTTTGACAAAGGTATAGTGTGCCCTGTATCTGCAGTTTCACTGCCCTAAAAATCTCCTGTGCTTCACCTATTTAGTCTTCCCTCCTCGTTTTACTAACCCCTGGCAACCAGTGACATTTTAAATATGTCCATTCTTTTTTTCTTTTCTGAAATATTATATATAGTCTTTTCAGATGTATTTTTTCACTTAGTGATGATATTTAAGATATATCTAAGTCTTTCCAAATTTTAATAATTCATTTACTTCTGTTGGATAATATTTTGTCTTACATTTTATAGTTACATCAGAATTTGTTGGTCCTTTCTCCTATTCAGGGACATTTTGATTTCTTCTAGTTTGGGGTGGTTATGCATAAAGATGCACATTTGGTACAGTTTCTGAGTAAGATAAGTAAGTTTTCAG
>PVKS010046660.1:0-13197 GCA_004027875.1 Aplodontia rufa
TTGTTCTTCTTAGGTATTGTGGTCACAGCAACAAGAATCTGCCTAACTCAATCATCTTTGTCACTTATTGGTGGATGCCCTTATGGGACACAGGGACACAGGCCAGGAGGCAGCTTATGAAGAATCTCTCTCTGGTGGGGACTCACACATGGTAGAGAGGGCAGCACTGGCATAATTTCATCTCTGCCAAGCTGTGAACATGGGTTTTCTCTTTTGAAACTCATGCTGAACCTCGGTTCCAGGGTAAGGGTATGGAGAGGTGCTGGCACGTCTAAGAAATGATGGGGTCCTGGGGCAGTGCCCTCACCCATGGATTCCGGGGCTCTCCGGGGACTGAGCTCTTTAGACCAGAGCTGGCTGCTGTCGAGGCCAGCCCTCAGGTTCTGTGTCTTCTGCACCTCTCTACCACGGTATGGGGCAGCAGGAGGCCTTAGGCAGATGTGGCTGCCCAGTATCAGATTCCCACCCCCCAGAACCACGAACTAAATAAACCTCTATTCTTAATAAATCACTGAGCCTGAAAATTTAACCAAGATATTCTCCAGCTAAGTGCGAGCCCTTGGGGGCCGCCTTCCTCTCTGGGAGCTTGTCCTGGCTGCAAAGCATGCATTCGTACTGTCTACTTGGGAACCCATCAGGAGATAAGTAAGGGTTGGGTTTTCCAAAGCAGCACTTGATAATGTACTCTGATTAATCCTTAATTTCTTCCCCCTCACCCCCATTAATCCCTTCTAAGAATTGGCAGAGAAAGTCCAGGCTAACCTCTAGAATGAGAACATTCTAGTTAGTCAAATCCTACTGGAGGGGACCTCTGGTTTTTGTTTTGGGGTGTTTGTTTTACTTTTCTGATCTTTTCTCTAGCCAACTGGCCTGGTCACTCATGAAAGTCAAAGCCTGCCAATGCCCAGACAGGGGGTTTACGGAAGCTGGAAGCCCTGCCTTCTGATCCAGGTGAGCCTGTGCTGCCAGGTACCCCTCTCTACAGCTTAGCTGTACAGTCTGAGAAGTGATCGGGAGACGACTTTGAAATCTAACCTGTCCTCCGTGTTTCCACAAAGCAGCCACACACCAGCAGAGAGGACGACGCTGGACATGGCTACGATCAGATTTAAGGCCACAGACTGGTTAAGCTTGTAAATATCTGTGGAATGGCAAATATGATGGAAAATGAATAGGTTGTCTCACTGAAAGTAGTATGATTTTTTGGGGGGAGAGGCTGAGGCAGGAGGATCTCAAGTTCAAAGCCAGACTCAGAGATTTAGCAAGGCCTTAAGCAACTTAGCGAAACTCTGTCTCAAAATTTTAAAAAAATTTAAAAAGGGCTGAGAATAAGGCTCAGAGATTAAGTGCCTCTGGGTTCAATCACTAGTACAAAAAAAGAAAAAAGATGAATGAATGAATGAAAAAGACACAAAGTAGTATCACAGCAGTGCCACCAGGACCTTTAAATCTACCCAACTGCCATGTTGGTTCCAGCTTGTACACTTCCTTGACTTCTCTTATACCCAGGACCGTGGGTGTGTGCCACCTGTGCAGTCAGTGTTCCAAGCTCAGAAGAGCCACACTCTTGGTTTACCATTCTCCTATAGCTTGAAAATCTCTCTTTTTTTTTTTTTTCTTTTTTTTTTGCAGTACTGGGGATTGAACCCAGGGATGCTATACCTCCAGGCTACATCCCAAGCCCTTTTTATTTCTTGTTTTGAGACACAGTCTCCCTAAGTTGCCAAAGCTGGCCTCAAACTTATGATCTTCCTACCTCAGCCTCCCAAGCAGCAGGGATTACAGGCATGACCACTGTACCTCGCTGGAAATATTAGCTTTTGAACTAAAGGACCTGCATCTTCATTTTTGCCTGGGCTCCACAAATTATGTAGCCTATCCTGCCCACACCCCTTCAGGTCAAGTATCTATTTCACTCAATTGAGTGTACCTTTCACTCAATTATTGTATATTTCACACAATATGAAATTATATGTTTCATCTCAATATATTGAGACAGCACCCAATATATGTACATTAAGAGGTTCATCTGGGTGCATTAGCACAAGCCGGTAATCCCAGGGGCTCTGGAGGATGAAGCAAGAGGATTGCCTCAGTAATTTAGCAAGGCCTGAAGCAACTTAGCAAGACCCTGTCGCAAAAGAAAAAATAAAAACGGACTGGGGATATGGCTCAGTGGTCAATCACCTCTGGGTTCAATCCCCAGTATTTAAAAAAGAAAAAGAAGAAAGAAAAATTCAACATAAATTCAAATTCTTTCTTCACCTTCATATGCTAGAACCGTGGCAAACGTAGGGACCTTATGGGGATAGGCCCTTGAATGCTTGGAGATCCAGTGCAGTGAGAATATTTAGCTCATGAGGGGACACATCCAGACCTCCCCACTAGAGAACCCTAAGAAGACAAGCTAGGACAACCAGAGACCATGAAGATTCAAGAAAAGTGCAAACTTTTCCATCCAATGTGTCAACTTGACTGGGCCACACAGTGGCCAAACATTTGGTGAAACATTATTCTGGATGTCTGTGTGGTCTTGGACGAGTTAATATTTGAATCGGTAGACTAAGTAAGCTACAGATTGTCCTCCCCAATGTAGGTGGGCCTCGTCCAGTCAGTTGAAGATATGCATGGAACCAAAAAACACTCCGTCCTGTAACCGCAAATTCCTGCTGCCTACCCGACGTGGAGCCGGGACCTGAGTCTTCTTTCTTTTCCTGCTTTCACACTTGAACTGTAGCATCGGATCTTCTTAAGTCATGAGCCTGCCAGCTTTCAGACTGGAAGTTTCCAGAACAGTTCTCCTGGTTCTCCAGCCTGCTGATTGAGACCAGAACTCCACCACTGGCTCTTCTGCAGCTTATCAACTGCAGATCTTGGGACCTCTACAATCACCTGAGCCAATTCCTCATAATAAATCTTTCCTGTTGGTTGTTTCTCTGGGGAAGCCTAGCACATCTCCCCACGCGTTCCTCTTCAGCCCTGCTACTCGGGAGGAGGTCTGTGGACCAGCAATCCCTGGTAATCGCTGGTGTCCGAAATGCACACCCGAGACACTGAGTCTGAATCCAGGGCTCAACAAGATCCCAGCTGATTCATCTGCATATAAGAACTGAGAAGCACATCAGCCCCTCTTTCCAAATGCAAACCATCTGGATGAATAGCTATATTAAAAATCCAGGCTTACCGGCTAAGGCTGTAGCTCAGTGGCAGAGCCCTATGCCTGGGGCTCTGGGTGCTGTCCTCAGCACCAGAATTAGATTAAGTAACTTAATAAGATAAATAAATGCTTGGGAAACGAATTACTTTACTCAAGACTTTCTTACCTGGGAACAGACATTGAAAATGGTTGAAAGAGGACCCAGAAAGGGAATTTAAAAGCCAAGAAATTTTCTGAGCTTTGATAAGCCTTCAGTTTTGGAGAAAAGACCAAGGAGGGCTGAATATGCAAACTCTCATATGCAACGAACACAAATAAAGTCAAGGTCAGGGAGGAGTCGGGCCAAATGACCCTTGAGTAGCGCGGTGTGCCTCCTCTTGTAATTTGCTTGATTGCATTTTATTTTCTGTGTTTTCCCTGGAATGGCAGCTTGTGGAGAAACTCTCCCACTTGGCTGTGAACAGGCCCTGAGCAACAGCAACACTTCTGCAGAATTGGCAAGGGCCGCGCTATGGAATATTTCAGAAACTTCAAGGCAAAGGGACGAACAAACAACCCCAAAAAAAAAAAAATTCTCACCATATATTTTAAAAGAAAAGAGCTGAGAATCAAAAGTAATTACTGGGAAGGCATCCAGGGGTCTCCGAAAGAAAACCAGTTTGGTTTTCTCTGCTCCTTCTCACTCCAGCCTGGTTATTCATTTATCTACAGAGCAAAAGCTCCTCTTGCAACAAATCTTGACGACCATGGGCGGGGGTGGGTTTCTGCAGTCATCACCGGATCTTGTCCCCATGGGACTCTCTGCACTTGAGAGTACACTCCTACAAGGTGACACCAAGACCAAGCTGCCTGCTCTCCCACTTCCCCCCCAGCACCTGGGCAGGGTGGGACCAGGGATCAGGCCGGGTGCCCCACCTGCCTCACGCTGTTATTATTCTCCATTCTATACTCGTGTCATTTCTCCCCAGTCCAAGACAATGGCATGGGAAGAACTGGAATGTGGCCAGGCTGCCTCGGCATAGCACACACACACACACACACACACACACACACACACACACACACGAAGCTTGGACAGGCTCCTCCCAGGAAGACACACTGGTGCAGGAAAGCCAGAGAAAAGGGTGTGACAGCCCAATTTTTCTGTCCATCTGTATGGAGTTACTGATCCTACACATACTCCTAGGGAGGAGTGAAGGAAAGGGGGTTATCTGTGACTGCAACGACTGCCCTGAGCCAAATTTTTTCCATCCCTTACCAGCTGTGTGACCTTGGGCAAGTTACTTAACATCTCTGTAACTTCACAGCCCTCCTCTGTAAAATGAGGCTTACAATAGTGCCCTTCTCAGAGGGATGTCATGAGGCTTGAACAGTTTGCTGCAGTGAACAGCTGCAACAGGACCTGGCCCATGTTAGAGACACCGTGGGTCCCCCTCCATAGAGACCCCAAAAGTCTTATGAACTTGTACATCCGTAATCTCATCCTATTTACCCCAGCACATTCCCCAAATAGGAAAACACCAGTCCACCTCATCTCCTTTTTCTCTTCCAAGCAGCCCTTGGCCTTACCATCTGGGGAGGCAGGACCAGCGTGGAGAAGGAGGCAGCTTTGACTTAACCTTCCCTCTTCCGTCCCTCATCTAATACACGCCCAAGCAGCTACCTTCAAAATGACTCTGGAACCCACCCCTACTCCAACCCTCTCCTGCGCCCACCTTGTGGGAACACCAGTGGCCTTCACACTGGGCCCTCTCCTCCACTCTCTACCCCAGACACTCTCTGAAAAGTCTCTTCACTAGCTATATGATAAAGACCATTTATTTTATCTGCCATTGACCCAAAGAGCCCTGGACTATGTCTCCAGCCAAATTCTCTGCCCAAGGTGACCTTGCTCATCCTTCAAGGTCACACAAGTGCATCACCTCTGGGGAGCTTTTGTCTTCCTGCCTGGCTGCTGATCACATACAACAGATGAGGTACTGCATTATGAAGTTGCTAATCCAGGTTTTCATATTATAGTCACGTCAGCTGGGTGAAGTGGCACATACCTATAATCCCAGTGGCTCTGGAGGCTGAGGCAGAAGGATCACAAATTCAAAGCCAGCCTCAGCAACTTAGCAAGGCCCTAAGCAATTTAGTGAGACTGTGTCTTGAAATAAAACAAGTAGATAAATAAAGGTCTGGGGCTCAGTGGTTAAGCACCCCTAGGTTCAATCCCCAGTACAAAAAAAAAAAAAAAGTCACATCAGTTTCCCAAAATATGCTCTATTCAAAAGCAAAAGAGACTGTGTAATGTGCCCAAGGCCAGACTCATTCTATAATACCCGATCCCTTTTGCTTCCTCAGACTCCCTCTGTTCAGAGCTTGCACATGGCACGGCCTATGGCCCTTAGAGACTGTGTTCGAGGGCATGGGACAGCATAAGGGCTGTGAGGCAGCTCCTCAGTGCTCACTCCTGGCTCCATCTTCATGTTCCCACTGCCCAGCCTGGTCCTTGCCAAGAAGTAGACCCATCCATTTTAGAGGAATAAAATGTGCGATAGAGTATGTGCAAGAATCTCAGAAAGAAGGCCTGACATGTTACATTTTTGGTTTATTTTTAAATCATTAACTGATACAATATTGTACATGCTTATGGGTACAGTGTGATTTTATTTTTAAAGAGAGAGGGATGAGAGAGAGAAAGAGAGAGAGCAAATCAATTTTATCTAGGTTTTCACATGGCTTCCATTGCTCCAATATTCCGTTGTGTACGTGGTGCTAGGGTTTGAACCCACATCCAGGCAAGCACCATAACTGCTAAGCCACCGCTCCAGCCCCAACAATAGTTTGCTTACTGTGCTGTGGAGCATTTGAAGTTATTCTTCCCATTCAACCCCTGCACCTGGCACCCCTCTTCTTCCCTCCACCCTTCCCAGCCTTGGCACCCACTCTTCTACTCACAGCTTCAATGAAGTCAGTGTTTTTAGCTTCCACCTGTCAGTGAGAACGTGTAGAACTGGTGCCGGAATTATTTCACTTCACATAATGTTCCCTAGCTCTCTCCATGTTGCTGTAAGTGATAAGACTTTATTCCTTCATTTTGGCTGAATAATAGTTCATTGTGTATAAAGATCTCTTTTTCTGCTTTTTGTTTTGCTTTTTTTGGTACCAGGGACTAAACCCAGTGGTATTTAACCAGTGAGCCTCATCCCCAGCCCATTTTACTTTTTTATTTTTGAGACAGGCTCTAAGTTGCCTAGGGCCTCGCTGAGTCGCTGAGGCTGACTTTGAACTTGCGATCCTCCTGCCTTGGCCTCTGCCGGGATTGCAGGTGGGCATCACCATGCCTGGCACATATCACATTTTCTTCACCCATTCATCTGTTGGTGGCTAATTGCATATTTTAGTGATGGCCAAGAGTTCCGCCATAAACGCGGGAGTGCAGGGTTCTCTTTGGTATGCTGATCTCGTTTCCTTTGGGTGCATATCCCAGCACCGGGAGAGCGGGATCATCTGATAGAGGAGGTCTGTTTCCGGTGTTTTGAGGAGCATCCACACTGTCTTCCGTAACGTCTGTGCTAACTTCCGTTCCCACCAACAGTGTAAAACGCATCCCTTTCTCTGCATGCTTGCTAGCATTTGTGCTGCTTTGTCTTGTCCTGATCTGTCTTCCTCCTTCCCAGGGTCCTTCCTGGCCTCTTTTGCATGTGCACAGCCATCTTCTGCACTTCTCCTTACAAGGGAAGAGCTATAGTTTGGATCCTACCTGTCCTGCTAAGGCCCATGTGTTGGAGACTTGGCCTCCAGGGCAGTGCTATCAGGACAGGTAGGGCCTAGCAGGAGGTCTTTAGGTAATGGGGGCCCTGCCTTTGAGGGGACTAGAGAAACCTTGGTCTCTTCCTTTCTTCCTTTTTTTGCTTCCCAGGGATGAGGTGAGCAGTTTGGCTCCCCCATGTGCTCCTGCCAAGATGTGCTGCCTCGCCACAGGCCCGAAAGCGATGGGACCTGCCAATCACACACTGCATTCTCCAAAACTGAGAGCCACAACAAATCTCTTCTCTTTCTAAGCTTTGTTGCAGGTATTCGGTCATCAACAGCTGGCGGATGCTGTGAGGAATGAACACTGATCAGAGAGATGCTCTGATTCAGCAAGCATTCAGAACTCCCTGCTCTGTGCAGGGTGGCACGCTGGGGCACAAGGAAAAGAAGAAATGTCAAGACGGAGTAGACTGTGGCAGGGAAAAGCAAAGAGGAAGCACGGCTGCAGCAACAGCCAGGCCAGGAAGGGAAGCTGAGACGGGGCCCCATGTGGGGAGCCCATTGGTCTCGCACCTCAGCAGTGTCCTGCCGGGTGGGAGTAGGACAGTGGGGCTGGGTGCAGATCTCAGTCATGGGGCGTGTGCTGAGCATCTGCAAGGCCCTGAGGATCCCAGCAGAACATGCACACACACACTCCAGTAGAAATGTCCCCAGGGTTTATTCAGGCTAGAGTTTGACTTTTTAAGTTCTATGTTACTTTTCTGGGGCTGCCATGACAGGTAGCACAGCCTGGAGAGCTTAAAGGCCTAAACTTTGTGTCCTCACAATTCTGGATGCTAAAAGTCCAAGATGAGGCTGCCAGCGGATACATTTCTCCCGAAGCCCCTCTGCATGGCTGGCAGACGGTGGCCTTCTCACTGTGCCCTAACATGATCTGCTGACTCTCTGTGTGCCTGCACTTTTTGGGGGCACGGAGAGGGGTACTGAGGATTGAACCGGGGTTCTCTACCACTGAGCTACATCCCCAGCCCTTTATTTTTTTATTTTTGTTTTATTTTTATTTCTTTGTTTTTGGTACTGGATATTAAACCCAGGGACTCTACTTAACCACTGAGCTGCATCCCCAGCCCTTTATTTTTTTATTTTTGTTTTATTTTTATTTCTTTGTTTTTGGTACTGGATATTAAACCCAGGGGCACTACTTAACCACTGAGCTGCATTCCCAGCCCTTTGGATTTTTCATTTTGACACGGGGTCTATCTAAGTTGCTTAGGGCCTCCCTAAGTTGCTGGGGCTGGCTTTGAACTTGTGATCCTCCTGCCTCCGCCTCCCAAGTCACTGGGATTACAAGCATAGATGCCACCGTACCCGGCCAGGGTCTTGCTAAATTGCCAGGGCTGTCTTTGAACTTGCAATCCTCCTGTCTTAGTCTCCCAAATCACTGCGATTACAGACCTGTGCCACCATGCCTGGCCACATTCTATTTTTTTTTTCCTAAGAGAGGGACAGTGAGAAAGACAGAATCAATTTTACTCAGTTTTTCATGTGGCTTTCGTTGCTCCGACACTTCGTTGTATATATAGTACTGGGGTTCGAACCTGCATCCTTGTGCATGCCAGGCAGGCACCGTGGTCATTAGAACCACTGCTCCAGACTCCACGCTCTAACAAAAACACCAATCAGATTGAATTTGGTTCACCTCTTGAAGCCCTTTCGTTGAATATAGCCACATTCTAAGGTAGTGGGGATCAGAGTTTCAACATATAAATTTTGAGGGTCACAGTTCAGCCCATAACAAGTACCTACCGCCCACCATGTCTTCTATTGGGGCAAAGAATCAACACACAGCATACAACCAAGTAGACACTCTTCCCCAGCATGCTTCAGTATGTCTTCTTAGATGCAGAACTGCTGGTTGAGTTGCACTGAATTCTTTGGTCAGTTAGCAAAGGGTCACGGAAGAGCATTCTTTCTCCTTGGAAGTGTTTCTCCTCTTTCTTTCCAAAAAAGAAGAGTTTAAAAAAATGCATCCTTGGGATTTCTAAGTGTTTCTTTTAAAAGCCTGTGAGAATAATAATTATGTAGCTTTAGCATCAAAAGAGCAAAGCTGGGGCTGGAGCAGTGGCTCAGCGATTTTGGTGCTGCCTTACATGTGCCAGGATACAGGTCGAACCCCAGTACCACGTACACAATGAAGCGTCAGGGCAACGAAAGCCACATGGAAAACTAAATAAAATTGATTCCCTCCCACCCCCTCTTTGTCCCTCTCAAAAAAAAAGCAAAGCTGGGGCTGGAGCAGCGGCTCAGCCGTTTGAGTGCCTCCCTGGCATGCGCAAGGACCCAGGTTCAAACCCCAGAACCACACACAGCTAAGTGTCAGAGAAACAAAAGCCAGATGGAAAAGTAAATAAAATTGATTTCTCTCTCTCTCTCTTAAAATTTATTTTTAAAAAATAATTTTTTTCTTTTTTCTTTTTTTTTTTTTTTTGAGAGAGAAGCAGTTTTTATTTAGTTTTTCATGTGGCCTCAGTTGCTCCAACACTTTGTTGTGTACGTGGTGCTGAGGTTTGAACCCGTGTCCTCGTGCATGCCAGGCAAGTGCTGTAACTGCTGAGCCATCGCTCCAGCTCCCCAAAATAAATTTTTTAAAAAGCAAAACATTCATGCTTTGTATATGGTCCCAATGCACATTGGCACATTAATAAATTTGCATGCTTTTTTCCTGGTCTAAAGAGAGAGAGGGCACAGGAAAAGGCCCAGGGGAGGGTGCAGGCACGCTGTGCCCAGGGCATCAAGGCAGAGACTTCCTGAGCTTGGGAAGGGAGCCCTTTCTCACTGCTCTCCACACAGCCTGCAAGATTCCCGGCTCCGACTCAGCCCCCGCCTACAGGTGGCCTTCAATAGCGGCATTATTCATTTCTTTCCACATGGAAGTTAAATTTTTTTCTTCTTTTCCCCACTAAAACAAGTGTTGCTTTTATCCTCTCAACATTTGTGGTATGTAACGAGCCCCATTCGAGGCTTCGTTATTGCAAATGATTTCCTTTGATTGGTCAGACCCCAATTTTCAAACACATAAACTGGCAACTGAAAGATGAAACAGTCAACCACGGCTACCTAGGCATTTTTTTCCTCTATTTCCTTATCACCTTTGTGTGATTTCCTAGGCCAGCTGGTGGAAATATAAAGATTAGTAACTATTTTTTTTTCCTTATTCACCACTCCAAGATAATTCCTGATTAGACATGAAGACATTATTATAACTCATTTTTAATAGCCGGATAATGAAGGACAAGGACAAAATAATCTCTGCTATTAAAGAAAATTGTTTCATGTAATAAACACTGGCTCTAATCCTTAGAGAAAATATATACAGAACAGGACTAACAGGTAGCGTGTGTGAGTGTGTGTGTGTGTGTATGTGTGTGTGTGTGTGTGTGTTTATTCCTAAGGATCAAACCCAGGGCACTGTACATGCTAGACAAGTCTTCTTTTTCTGAGCTACACCCCTGGCCTATATGTGTGCATTTTTTTAAGAGAGAGGGACAGTGTGAGAGAGAGAGAGGGAGAAAGAATCAATTTTTTTGTTTATATATATATTTTTTTCATTAGTTGAACATGGACTTAAAATTGAGGGGGAATCATTATCAAACAATCAAAAACAAATGTATAGAGGCTGGAGTGGTGGCTCAGTGGTTTCGGCGCTTGCCTGGCAAGCACAAGGACTTGGTTTCAAACCCCAGCACCACGTACACAACTAAGTGTTAGAGCAACTAAGGCCATGTGAAAAACTAAATAAAGTTGTTTCTCCCTTTCTCTGTCTCTCTCTCTCACTGTCCCTCTCCCTTAAAAAAAAAAAAAGAACAAATGTATATGTACATAGTTAGCCAAGGCTGATGCCATGTCATGGTTGCCCCTCTTGGGTTCCCCATGGTTCTATGTTTTCCCCAATTGAACCCCTGTGTTCAATGGACTTCTCGTGGAGTTCGGAGATCTCATTCTGAGTTGATTCCCCCACACTCCCTCCCTCCAGTCTCCTTGATATCCTTCCTAATCCCTCCCTGACCCTGCCTCTTTCCCTAGTCTCCAGGTATCCTAGGCAATGATCCCCCTGTTTGTGTAGAAATTCATACATGTTGAGGTTATTATTAGCTTAGCCATCTTACATTGTTTCTGGTTGTATTCCAGCTTCCAGACATGAGAGAAAACATTCAGTCCTTGAGTCTCTGAGTTTGGGATACTTCACTTAGCATAATTTTTTCCATCTCCATCCATTTGGCTGCAAATGCCATAATATCAGTTTCTCTAATGGCCGAGTAGAATTTCACTGTATATATGTAGCACAGTTTTTGAATCCATTCGTCAAGTGAGGGGCATCTGGGTTGGTTCCATAGTCTGGCTATAGTAAATTGAGCTGCTATAAACATTGATGAAGCCGTGTATCTATAATATGCTGAGAGAATCATTTTTTTAATTTAGTTTTTCACGTGGCCTTCGTTTCACCAACACTCTGTTGTGTACGTGGTGCTGGGGTTTCAACTCGGGTCCTTGTGCATGCCAAACAAGCGCCCTAACCACTGAGCCACCACTCCAGCCCCAATATATGTGTGCATTTTAATAGATCTGTATGAAGGTTTTATTTTTTTCAAATTATATCTCTTGAAGAAAATCTTCCTTGTTGGGACTCAGAAAATATCTGCATCAAATATTGCTATAAAGTTGGCCTTGATTGTTAAGATAGACTTACGTGGGACAGAAAAAGGAGGCAGGAGCCAAATGTCACAGATTAAAATCCAGGGAGGGAGCTGAGGCAAAGATTAGTAGGTAAGAAAGACAAGGTGGAGGCATATCAGCCCATTTTCTGTTGCTGTGGTAAAATAGCTAAAAGGCTAGATATTATATAAAGAAAAGAGGTTAATTTAGCTCACAGTGGTGGAGGCCAAAAGATCAAGATTGGGGTGGCTGCTTCTGTTCAGTTGCTTGTAAAAGACTCCTGACTACATCACAACGCGGCAGAGAAGGGGAAATAGCCACATACAAAAGGGCCAAAGGCATGGAGCCGCCTTGCTTTATAACAACCCACTATTGTGAGCACTAACTACGGTTCCGTGAGAACTCTGCTAATGACCCCCAGTGACCTTAACACCCCCTACTAGACCCTACCTGTTAAAGCTTCTGCTCCCTCCCTGCTTCACTGCAATGGGGACCAAGCTTCCAACACATGAAACTTTGGGGTATACATTCAACCTATATGCAAACCAGCCCGGTACAGAAGTACACCCCTGAGATTCCAGTGACTCAGGAGGCTGAGACAGGAGGATGGCAAGTTCAAGGCCAGCCTCACCAACTTAGCAAGACCCTGTCTCAAAGTAAAACAGAGGACTGTGGATGTGGCTCAGTGGTAGAGCACTGTGGGTTGGATCCCCAGTACACAAAACAAACAAAACACAAAATTACTCCAAGCATAACAGGAGGGGAGGGGGTGGAGCAGAGGAGAGGCTGGGCCAACACAGGCCTCCACTGACCCATGGGGAGACCAACATGGTGCTGGCCCTACAAGGGAAGGAGCCTCACTGCAGCCAGTGCGCCCCTGAGAAAGGGTGAATCTCCGAGTGAGGCTGCTTTCTTTGGTGGAACCTGGTCCTAAGGAAAGCCCATGACTGAGAGGAGCTAGGGGAGAGAATTTTGCAGCCCCCAAAAGGGAGTCGGGATCCACATGACAGTCTGGCCACAAGAACAGAGCTGACCTCCAGACAAGGGAGACCTCTGGAGAGGCCCCAGGAAGTCCCGCACTTCCTGATTTGCCCCTGGTCCCTGCCCACCTCACTTCTCAAGGATGGGCTTTGGTGGCAGCCCTCTGCCTGAGTCAGGCCCTTAGGACTGGTGTGGCTTGGCCCTCAGGGTTACACCAATTTGATATTTTGTTGCTAAAATGAGAAAAACTGGAAGACTTCTCATAAAATTCCAGATTTTTAGTTTGTTTTGAAAAAAAAAAAATTCAAACAATCTGGTCACAGTGAACTTAGGTCTCTCCAAGGCCACGGGCAACAGCCCTGGCCAAGCTCAACAGCATCAGGGTCTCCCTAGTCAGCCGTATTCAGTGTTTTTATTTTATTTTTTTTAAGAGAGAAGGATGGAGAAAGAGAAAGAGAAAATCAATTTTATTTGGTTTTTCACATGGCCTTTGTTGCTCTGACACTTTGTTGTGTATGAGGTGCTGGGCTTCGAACCCACATCCTCGAACATGCCAGGCAAGCGCTGTAACTGCTGGGCCACGGCTCCAGCCCCATATTCAGTTA
>PVKS010046661.1:0-13190 GCA_004027875.1 Aplodontia rufa
GGGGGAACCATCCCAGAAGCCGATGTTATTCCTACACTAGATACCCATTTAACACATGAGTTCTTCTGGGGGAAACTGCAATAGATGAAACCCATAGTAGCTTATCTATGCGTTAGCATTACCCCTGGTTAACAAAGTTTATACACATTGATTGCTACTGTTTTGACAATGTTTCCCCCTCATCTGTATCCTGTATGGCAATATACTTCTAATAAATGTGGAAAAAAATTTACTTTGCTCTTTTTCTTACAATATTTATTACTGCATAAATAAAACAATGAAACAAATCTAAACTTCTTACTACATTTTCTATTATTTCAAGAAATAAATAAATGTGTTTTATAAAGTTTGCACAGGTATTTATAGTAAGTCAATATATGCTGTTTGCATGCTTGGTTCATCCTGCATTCAAATGTGAATGATCCATGATCTAAAGGAATTTATGGTGCATAAGAGGAGAAAGGAATATACAAATAACTGCAAACAGTCTAGACTGTCATCAAACCATAAAAGCAAGGTATTAGAAAAACTGTGATGAGATTGCTTCCAGGTGGGATTGTAAAAAAAAAAAAGGCCCTATGCAATTCATGTGGTAGTGTGTGAAATTAGTCTTGATAAATTTATTTAGGAAACTTCTCTTGTGTTACACAAAAAGTGTTATTGTTATCTTAGAAGGAACAGTTCCAACAAATTTAATCAAACATCAGAAGAGTCTATAGCAAATACACTAGTTTGTATCTGCAGTTGTGTGTTACAATAAATGTTGCTTAATGTTTCCTAAGTGTGTGAAGGAGGAATGAATGAGCAAAAGTGAAAATGAATTAAAATACAAGAGGATCTCTTGTATGAGCTAGAATTTATAATTCCATCATAAAACCAAAAGTCGTATTATAGTAAGCATCTCTCAAAGATGTTCCATTTCCTAATCCCTGGAACCACTAAATTTATGCAAGGTCAAAGAACTTTACAGATGTGATTAAGGGTGGGAACCTGGTGATGGGGAGATTATTGTGGACTATCCAGGTGGACCCAATCTAATTGAGTGAGTTCTTAGAATATTTCATCACTAGGATGAGAGAGGGATGGATCTAGAAGTCAGATGAGAAATGTGGCAGATGGAGGAAGGGTGCCAGAAGCCAAGAATGCAGGTCCTCCTGAAGTAGGCAAAGACATAAAGGGATTCTCACCCAGAACCTCCAGAAAGGAATGCAGGGCTGACACCACCTACCTTTTACCCCTGCGTGACCCGTGTCAGACTTCTGACCTGTGGAACTCTATGGTAATAAAATTGTGTTGTTTTAAGCCATTAAATTTGTGGTAATTTGTTAAGGCAGTGATAGAAAACAAATGCAGCTATTCTGTGTATTTTAGCATTCCACAGTTTATGGGTCTACAAGGGTGTCTCCAAGCATCATGTCGCCATCACGTTGCCACCTAAGAATTTAAGGCTGAAAATTAGATCTCAAATTTAGTTCAAAATCTCAGAAAGAGAAGGATTCATTATTAAAATTTATAAGTAAATTAAATTTTGTGATTATAGTAGGCAGTATTCTACAATAACTGTTAAATTGTGTATTTATTTCTCAAACAGTAAAATGAATGCTCCAATATTGATAGTTTTCAGCATCATTGAAGATGCAGCTTGATCACTTTTTGGAATTTTGCAACTTATTTTGCTTTTAATTAAGTCTTAAGCAACAAAAGAAATTTGATAAGTAAATCAGGAAAATTATTGAGTCAGATATTGTAGAATTTTGTCTATTCTTTCTCATGTATTCCACAGTGCCTAGCACAATTCTTTGCCCACAATACAATTTCAATCAATTTTTTATCTTAATAGTAAGTTCTATAACTATAGTTTGAAAAAGAGAACCAGGTTTCATTATTCATTCATTCAGAATAAATGGCTATTCAGTGTGTCAGACTTCTATTTGAGCTTGGCTGACTTAATAGATATTAAGAATTATTTGTGGTATAGACTAAATGAACTAAGAAGAAGGTCAAAATTTTATCTGATAAGTTAGGCAGTGTATATGGTCATTCCAAAGACTCAGAATTTAGGAAATGTGTGCATTTTATTGAAACTTTTCTGTAAGGATTAGAAAAAGTTGAGCTGACAAACATCAAAACAAAATTTTGAATTCTAGTTACTTTTCACATATAAACCTGTAGTATACTGAGTAAGGTGATGGGGAAAATAATAGGTTGAATCTGTAATTCCGGCTTCTCTTGACAGCCCTGTTGAATCCAGAGTCCTGCCTCTGACTTTTCTGGCCAGTGTCCTGGTCATGTCCATGCAGAGCGCCACTTTTCTCAAATCTCCCTTTGGCTCCATTTGCTGTTCATATGTGGTTATGTTTGCTGGGCTTTCTTTTCACTCTCCTGTTCATACTGAAGGAATTTCTTTTTTAACTCAGTATCACACAGGATCCAATTCCACCGCTCAATTATCTGCCTCTTCACCTCAGAATTGCCAAACAGCTGCTCAGAGGAAGAAAGTGAGATCAAGTCGGGTGCACAAGAGACTGTGCCTTGAGACGCTGGATCTGGTGGCAAAGCTTCTCTGCGGTTCCAGCAGCACAGCATGAGCCCTGTGTGTTAGTGTGAAGACCCATACAGACCAGGCCAGGCCTCAGGTTAATCCAACATGGAAACAGACTCCAAACCCATCACCAATGGCAAGTTCAAAAAATTAAACTAATCACATTTACTCCTTGACCACAAATTTGAAACTCCAGGTTGGACATTGATTTTACTTAGCCTTGCTGGGAATGGGGTGAGGAGGTAGTCTTTTTATTTGTATTTGCTTCCCTTTAGAAACCCTGTTTGAGTAAACATCAGGAGATTCTTTAAATCCAATTGTGACTGGACACAAATATCAGCAAAGCTGTTATCTGATGGCGTGTTAATCCAAACTTTATTCTTTACTCTGGTGGAACCTGTTTATTTTCATCTCTCTCTTTTCATATCCTTGAGGATAATACAAAACCAAACAAACAAAAAAGCCTCTTTCTCTCCTTCACTTGGAATAAAGAAACTTTCATGACTTTCCATCGCCCAAATCTTTCTTCCTGACACAGGCTTCTCATTCCATCTAATGCACATGGCCCTCATCCTGCTGACACTTCCCTCAAGACCCCAAGATGGAGGGGCAAGTGCATCTGAGAGTTTCTTCTTTTCCTGTCATACACAGCATATAACATGCCCAAGACACGTAGCCAATCTGAGACAATTATTGCTCAGATTGTAAGAATGAGTATTATATCCAGTTAATGCATTCATTTATTCATTTCGCAAATTAGTTTCACTCAACTAGGCATTAGAGATACAAATGTGAATGGTGCATGTCCTCACGGGGTTTCAACCCACTAATACAAATTTTGAATCAATAGGGCTTCCGATATGAGTGTGTGGGAAGCACTGTGAGGGGTGCAACTCCTGAGACCCCTGACGAAGAACACATCGCTCCACAGTGAGAGTGTAGGAGGTTCAGGGATAAACTTAAAGCACATGGATCCAACAGGCAATCAGCAAAGGTTCCACTTGATCCAGAGGATACACTTATTTGGCTGGAAATATATTTTTACATCCTTCTAGGATGTTTCACAAATAGATTTTTTGGAGTTATTTTTTATTAATTTGTTTGTTTTGGAACTAGGGATTGAACTCAGGGACACAACCCCAGCCCTTTTTACTTTTATTTTGAGACAGGGTCTACCTAAGTTGCTTAGGGCCTCACTAAGTTGCTGAGGCTAGCTTTGAACTTGTCTCAGCCTCTGGAGCCACTTATGTTACAGGTGTGCAACACCACACTCAGCCACAAATGGATTTTTAATGTTTTTATATCTCATATTTTAAGATTCTGGTGAGGTAGCACTATATGCTTTCTTTCTTTCGTTCGTTCTTTCTTTAGAGCAAGAGAGAGTGAGTGTGTAAGAGAGAGAATCAATTTTATTTAGTTTTCATGTGGCTTTCATTGCTTGAACACTTTGTTGTGTACATGGTGCTGGGGTTCAAAACCTCATCCTCGAGCATCCCAGGCAAGCACCATAACCACTGAGCCACTGCTCCAGCCCCACGTTTTAGTTTTTTAATATACTCTTTTGGCTAAGGTATGAGGATCTATCCTCAGACTTCCTAATTGCAAATTCTACCTCTACCATACTACTGGCCATGTGAACTCTGGCAACTTGTTAAACCTCTCTATATCTTCATTTCTATATTCAGCAGGTGAAAATAATAATTTAACCTGCCTTACAGGATTGTGAGAGCTTAAAAGAGATAGTATAAGGCATTTAGCACAAAATAAATATTAATTGTTCTCCTTGTTACTAGTACTTTTATTAATATTACATTGTCTCCTACCTTCCCCAGAGGATGATGTAATAAATGTGTCAAGACCAAAAGGCCACTCTGAGAGGATAGGGGCACCCTCAGCTTTTGTTCTTTACTATCGGTGAGATTAGCACAATGCCATTCACACTTGCTGCTCTGGGGCTATTTGAGGAGAAGGCACAGAGGGATTCAACAGTCTCCTGAACCTGCAATTCCAAAATAGAAGCTAAGCAAGTGGTTTCTTAAAACAGGGAATATTCTCGACACTGCTGTTAACTCCTTCTGATCAAGAGACATAAGAGAAAAAGCATATTTATAAAAGAAGAAGAAGAAACACAGAATACCTGAAGCAATGTATAGAAAGCCAAGGGATTTTATATAAGAAGCATCTATATTTATGTCTGGGCTCTATTATTTAGAAATTTGTTGGCAAGATACACGAATTCTCTGGTCCTTGGTCACCTCATCTTTAAAAAGGAGGTCTGACTTACTGAATTAACTCTCAGCTTTGTCACTTACTAGCTGTGGACAGGTTAAATTTATCCCTCTGTGTCTCAGTTTCCTCGTGTATAAAATGATTATAGTGATAATAATAGAGTAACTGTAAGGATTCAGTGGGATAATAAACATTACAGTGTTTAAAACAACATCTGAGCCAAGTGTGGTAGTGCACACCTGTAATCCCACTGGCTCAGGAGGCTGAGGCAGAAGCATCACCAAGCTCAAAGCCAGCCTCAGCAACTTGGTGAGGCACTAAGCAACTTACTGAGACTTTGTCTCAAAATAAAATTTCAAAAATGGGGCTGGGGATGTAGGTTAGTGGTTAAGAGCCCCTGGGCTCAATCCCTTGTACCAAACAACAATAACGATAAAATTTGGTATAGAGTAGGGCCAAAATGTATTTGATACTTAAAAAAAAAATCTAACATACTACAGGTATTTTGAGTTCATAATTCCACTTGACTACCTCTTTCTTCATCCTTGAGTAACAAATAAGGGCCTTAGAGAATAAAGTTTGTCACCCTTGACTCTAGTCTACAGAATTTCCTGAAGGCTAATATTTGAGACCTTAATTTAGTTACCAATGCCATTGTAACCACTAATATTTGAATTTTTATTTTAAGCTATGCTCCCATTTTGGTTTTGGTTCATTCAAGATATTTCATAAAATATTATGCTATAATTCTTTTTTTTAAAAAACATGCTTTCGTAGGAATTCAATGCCCAGAATGAAATGTATATAATAAAATAAAAGTAACTTATTGAGTGATTGAGGAGATTGGTATCTGCCCATAGTCCTCTGAGAAGAAACCAGGGCCATGTATCTGCTTTCATTCTGGCAAGCAGACATTGCACAGAGACAAGCTTTGGTTTTGCTTGTTTGTTTTGCTTTCACCAACTATTGGAAATTACTTTTTTTTCTCTGCTTATCTCAAAAAATCAATAAGCAGAAGCCCAGAGGCTTTAGAATCTTATAATATTATAGCTGAAAGAGATAGGACGTAGATGGCCCAACCCTACATTGTGTAAGTGAGGTGAATTTAGCTTGCCAAATTTGATTTTCATTCATTCTTTCAAAAAAAATCATCAACGACTGTTTTAAAGTCAGTCTTCTTCAAAGAAACAAATAGGATGTTATGTTGCATATGTCTATACACGTGCATGTTTGTGTGTGTGTGTGTATACAAGGATATTTACTCTAAGGGTTGGGCCCACCTGATTATGGAGGATGACAAGCTCCAAGACCTGCCGCATGAGCAGGCAAGCTGGAGGCCCAGGAGATCCACTTGTGTGGTTCCAGTCTGAAGATCAGCAGGCTCAAGACCAAGGATGACCTAATGTTTCAGTTCCCTACTGAAGGCAGAAAAAAATTTATGTCCCAGCTCAAAGGCAAAAAGAGAGGAGGAATCCTCTCCTACTCGGGTAGGGCCAAGGTTTGTGTCTTTCAGCTGACTGGATGAGACTCACCATGCTAGGGAGGGCAATCATCTTTACTCAGTCTTTCTTAGTTCCACACATTAATAATATCCAAAACATTCTCAGAAATACCAAAATAGTGTTTGACCAAATATATGGGCACCCCATGGTCCATGAAATCAACCATCACAATTATCTAAATTTCAGGATCTGTTCTAGGTCCTGAAAGTAGGGACAAACAGTCATTTTTAAAAGACCAAAAATCTAGTTGGCAAACCAGAGAAGACAATGACAGAGTGCAGTTGAAAGCATGAGGTGGGATGTCAGTCCACATATCACACACTCCATAGCCTGATATTTGCACCAAGGGAGATGGTGCTTCCTCAAGTAACCAAAAGTCATTTGCCCTACTCCCATCCTACTCTATGCCTCACCCTCATATCTATCTTAAAGAACTTAAAAGGGAACATAAATGTCTACTGAAAAGGAAAGAGATGTCTGAATTAGAGGGGATAAAAGGGAGGCACATAGATAAGGATGTGGTCATGCTGAAGTTAGTCAAGATAAATAAATGTGTATGCTCCTTAGAGTCTAATCTTGCTTGTTTCTTACCTTCTTTCTCCAACTTTAACTTGGCTTAGTGGACAGTGACCACTTCAGGTCCTCAGGTGCTAGGAGAATGACCTACCTGCTAAGGTAGCCACCAAAGAGCCCTGCCAAGCCTGCTGTTATTGCACTCTCCACCATGTCCCACTCTGCAACAACCCAATCATCACATAAATCACAAGACAGTGATGAATTGCTTTAACCCCACTTAGGACAAATATCCCTATGTATATTTTATCCCTGCACTTTGGGTTTGGAATGTATAAATAGTGTAGAAATCACCTTCAAGGGGAAGATCAGGGGTTTGGGATGCTGACACACATGAGTAGGTGGCAATTCATGGCACTTGAGTTATAATCTCATCTTCCAATATGTGAGGTTGACATTCACATGCTGAGGCTTTGACTTTGGGAACTGAAAGAAGAGAAACACATTTGTTAAGCCTCTGATATGTTCTCCATGTGTGCTAAGTGCTTCAAATGTGTCATCATATTTCATCATAATTTTAAAATAGCACAAAATGGATACCATTTTCCAGATGAAGAAGTTGAGACCCAGAGATATGAAGTAACATACTCAAAGTCACCCAGTGTGGAGAATTAGAAACCAGAAAATAAATGAATGAGTTGTGATAATTAGCAATTTAATAATAGATTATTATAATGAAAATAATCATGCAAAAGGTAAAATTCCTCAGCTTTCCTTCAACTCAGGAGGTGAGCTGAAACAGGTGTGGAGATAGTTTTTCCCAATGAAAAAAATGTGATTGCACCACCAAAAAATTTTGCTGGATTATACCATATATATATTTCTGACTCAAATATTGTTTACTGTACTTGGCTATATAAGATCATTAAGCATCATAATTTCAAATGCTTATCTCCTTACAGATATTTTATACTTGTAGAAAAATCACCCGTTATACTTCATTTCCTATTTATAAAGTGCACTGAAGTCTAAAAGTCATACAGGGACATTTGATAAAATTCAAGTAGTCTATAAAATAATAATATTGCATCAGTGTTAATTTCCTGATGTCCATAATGTGCTATGCATAGGTAATGGACTGCTCTTAATCATTTAACTTTTTATTTTGAAATAATCCTAGATTCAGTAAGAAAAAGAAAATAGTAGACACCATTCCATATATCCTTTAACTAACTTTCCCTAAGGATAACATTTTTACCTCACTATAAAAGGTTCTATTTAGTCAAGTAAGCTAACATAGATACAATACTATTAACTAACATACAGAACTAGATCAAATTTTACCAACTGGCCATTTAAGTCCCTTTTTCAGTCCAGCATATAATCCAAGATCCCATGTTCACTTAGTAATCATGTCTGTGTATATGAGTCTCTGGTCTCTCAAAATGCCCTGGCCAGCTGTTTTGTAGACTGCCCCTTAACAGGGGTTTGTCAAATGTGTTCCCATGGTTAAAGTTAGTGTTTTGTTTTGTTTTTTTTTTTTTGGTGAGAATAATGCAGCAATGCACCCTTCTCAGTGTTCCATATGAAAAGGTGAATTCTATCAGTATTGGTTAATGCAGGATATGTACTAATTTTGATCAATTGGCTAAGGGGGCATCTGTTAGTGTTCTCCAATGAAAAGATTTTATTCATATTTTTAAGCCAAATTCATGATTAAAGATGCTGTCTTCCATGATACTAAGTCTGCCCCAGCTTTCTGACACCAAAGGGACAGAGTTAATCAAACTGCTCATCTGAGAAAACAATCCACAAAACTGACCTTTCTTCAGATACCAACTATGTTTTAGGGGCTACCCTCAGTTCAGAAGAGGAACAGGAACTCACCCCAAAACATGGCACCCTAGATTTCCAATTATTTTAGATTAAAAGAATGTCCAACATGTTGGAAGAAGCTTTTCTCTGATATCTTGTCTGCTCAAAGTCTGAACCACCATGGAAGAAAACAGTTACTTCTGGTCCCTTTTCCCCACTTTCTTGTAGCAAAATTCACATGGCAGAAACAAAGTCTGAAGTCTGTCAATGCACAGGGGTATACTTTTGTCACACACCATTGTGTTCTATTGTGGTTCAATTAAATATTTCAGAGAATGATTAAAAATCCATTATTGGTTCTGTGGATTGAAATTATTGTCCAAAGTTGTTTATGTCTCTCCAAACCCACAGAATTCTCCTAAAAGTTCTTTACTATTCCAATGAAAATTATCTACATTCCCCATTATCCCCCTCACCTCTGAAAAAGTGGTATATAAGTTTCTGAATCAGCTTGTGCTAGTGGATAATTAAACTATGTGATTATCTCTGTGCATGTAGTGATTTTGTCATTGCTCCTGTTGAAACTATCTGTTGAAAATCCATTCTAACAAAATTTCAGAAGGATTATTTTGGTTATTCTGGTACTCTTATTTTTCCAAATGAATTTTAAGACTGCTTTTTCTTATTCTGTGGAGAATGTCATTGGAATTTTGATGGGTATTTCAGTGAATCTCTATAGCACTTTAGGTAACATGGCCATTTTGATCATGTTAATTCTCCCTATCCAAGAACATGGAAGATCTTTCTACTTTCTAAGGTCTTCCACAATTTCTTTCTTTAGTGTTCTATAGTTTCTAGTGTAGCGGTCCTTCACCTCTTTTGTTAGATTGATTCCCAAGTATTTTTTTTAAGCTCTTGTGAATGGAGTAATTTTCATAAGTTCTTTCTCAGAAAGTTCATCATTGGAATAAAGGAATTCAGTTGATTTGTGAATGTTGATTTTGTATCCTGCTACCTTGCTGAATTCATTTATGATCACTAGGAGTCTTCTGGTGGAGTTGCTTGGATCTTCTAAATATATAATGATGTCATCTGCAAACAGTGATAGTTTGAGCTCTTCTTTGCCTATTTATATCCCTTTCATTTCTTTCTCTTGCCTAATAGCTCTTGGTAGAGCTTCAAAGACTATGTTGAATAAGGGTGGTGAAAGTGGGCATCCTTGTCTAGTTCCTATTTCTAGAGGAAATGCTTTAAATTTTTCTCCATTCAGAATAATGTTGGCCTTGGGTTTGTCATAAATGTCCTTTAGTATGTTGAGGTCAGTTCCTTCTATTCCTATCTTTTCCAGTGTTTTAAACATGAATAGATGACGTACCTTGTCAAATGCTTTTTCTGCATTGATTGAAATAATTGTGTTATTCTTGTTTAAAGTCTATTTATGTAGTGAATTACAGTTATTGACTTCTATATATTGAACCAATCTTATATCCCTGGGATGAATCCCACTTGGTCATGGTGTACTAGCTTTTAAATATATTTTTGTATGTAGTTTGCCAATATTTTTGTTAAGGATTTTTGCATCTATGTTCATCAAGGATATTGATCTGAAGTTTTCTTTCCTTGATTTGTCTTTATCAGGTTTTGGTATCAGGGTGATACTGACTTTGTAGAAATAGTTTGGTAGTGTTCCCACCTTTTCTATTTCATGTAATAGTTTGAGGAGGATTGGTATTAGTCCTTCTTTAAAGCGTTTGTAGAAATAAGAGACCCAGAAGAGCCAAATCAATCATTAGCAAGAAAATCGAAGTTGGAAGCATCACAATATCACACTTCAAATTATACTACAGAGCTACAGTAACAAAAACAGCATGGTACTGGCACCAAAACAGACATGAAGATCAGTGGAATAGAATAGAAGACAGTGAGACAAACCCACATAAATACAGTTAACTCACATGAGACAAAGGAGCCAAAAACATAAGATGGAGAAAGACAGTCTCTTTAACAAATGGTGCTGAGGAAACTATAAACCCATATGTAGTAAAATGAATCTCAATACCTATCTCTCTCTCTGCACAAAACTCAACTCAAAATGGATCAAAGACCTAGGAATTAGACCAGAAACCCTGCACCTACTAGAATAAAAGGTAGACCCAAAACTCCAACACATTGACTCAGAAATTGACTTCCTAAACAAAACCCGTAAAGTACAAGAAGTAAAGGGAAAAATCAATAAATGGGATGGTATCAAATTCAAAAGCTTTCTCACAGCAAAGAAAACAAGATCATGAAGAAAGAAGAACCTATAGAATGGGAAAAAAAAATCTTTGCCTTTTTCATCTCAGACAGGGCATTAATATCCAGGATATACAAAGAACTTAAAAAACTTAACACCAAAAAAATAAATAACCCAATCAATAAATAGGCAAAAGAGCTAAACAGACATTCTCAAATGAAGAAAAACAAATAGTCAGTAAATACACGAAAAAATGCTTAATGTCTCTGGCAATTAGCAAAATGCAAATTAAAACTATACTGAAGGTTGGAGCTTTGGCTCAGTGGTTACAGTGCTTGCTTGACAAGTGCAAGGATCCGGGTTCGAACCCCAGCATCACACACATGGCTAAGTGTTGAAGCAACAAAAACCAGATGAAAAACTAAATAAAATTGATTCTTTCTTTTTCTCCCACTGACTCTCTCTCTTTATAAAAACAAATAAATAAACCACTGAGATTTCACCTCACTTCATTTAGAATGGCAATAATCAAAAATACAAGCAATTAATATTGGCAGGAATATAGGCCAAAGGGTATACTTATACATTGTTGGTGGAACTGAAAACTGGTCCAAACATTCTGGAAAGCAGTTAGGAGATTCCTCAAAAAACTAGAAATGAGTCCACTATCTGACTCAGCTATATCACTCCTTGCTATATATCCAAAGGACCTAAAAGCAGCATCCCACAATGATGCAGCCACATCAATGTCTACAGCAGCACAATTCACAATAGCTAAACTGTGGAACCAACCAAAGTGCCTTTCAACAGATGAATGGACAAGGAAATTGTGGAATAGACACACAATGGAGTACTACTCAGTCACAAGGAAGTATGATTTATATCATTTGCTGGCAAATCGATAAAACTAGAGGACATCAGGCTAAACGAAACAAGCCAGTCTCAAAAAAATAAAGGTCAAATATTCTTTCTGATATGTGGAAGCTAATCGGAAAAAAAGAAAAGAACAGAGGAAAAGTCAAAAGGGAAGGAAATGAAGAAATGAGGAATGGAACAGGGAAAGTTACTGGAAGTAATCAGACTTATCTTGTTCATGCTCATATACGAACAAATAACAAATAGTGAATCTCATATATATACATATATCAATGAATCATTAAAAATCTAGTAAATAATAGAAAAACCAGTAGATGGAAAAGAAAGGAGAGAGTGAGGGGAGATACTGGGGACTGAGTTAGAATAATTTATGCTGCATGCTTTTTATAAAAATGCTAATGCTTACCCTATTGTCAAATACATCTAAAAAGAACAGGGATTGGGAAGGCAGTGGAAGGGGAAATATTGGAACTGAGTTAAAACAAGGTACACTCCAAGCTTTTTGATTGTTGGTTTGTTTTTAAGAGAGAGAGGGAGAGAGAGAGAGAGAGAGAGAGATTTTTAGTTTTTCATGTGGCTTTCCTTGCTTTGACACTTTGTTGTGTACATGGGGTTGGGGTTCTAACCCGTGTACTCATGCATGCCAGGCAACTGTGGTAACCTCTGAGTCACTGTGCCAGCCCACTCCAAGGTTTTATAACTATGTCATTATATATGCTATTGTCACGTACATTTAAAAAATGTTCTTCACAGGTGTAAGAATTATGTCACTAAATTTTCAAAAATTAGAATAAATATATGCCCCAGAAAGAAAGGCAAGGGAACAAGGGATGGGAAGAGACAAGTAGGGGAGTGCTGGGGGCGGGTACGTTGACCAAATTGTGTGCATATAAAAAAATCAAGCAAGTTTCAGAAGGTAGCAGGGAAATTCCCCTTTGCCCCTACAATTTCGAGCAGTAGGCCAGAAACTCAAGGGTCCCTAAGATTACCTTTAAGTGCAACAATTTTCTAGAAAATATCACAGAACTCATTGAAAGTTATTTTATTTACAGTTCATTATAGGCAAAGGATACAAATTAGAACTAGTCTGAAGTAGAGAAGCATAGCTTAAGTCTTAGAGTTTCAAACACAATCTTCCTGTTTTCTGCAAGGACACATTACCCTCCCAGCACTGAAGTGCGTAAGAGATACAGTATTGCCAACCAAGGAGACCCCTGGAATGTCATTGTCCAGACTTCATACTGGAGATTCAGAGCATAGATATGATTGAATCTTTGCCCACATGGTTGAACTCTATCTCCTGTCTCCTTTTTCTCCCCTCTAATTACATGACTGGTCTTTCTGGGTATTCACATCCCACCCAGTCATCTCCTTGGCAAAAACTATCTAAGAGGATAAGCCATATTGTTAGAACAAAATGTCAGGAGCTGGCTTAGCTGTTGAGGCACTTGCCTGGCATGCACAAGGATGCGAGTTT
>PVKS010046662.1:0-13182 GCA_004027875.1 Aplodontia rufa
GCCGGCAGGGACCGGACAAAGCATTCAACTGGACCCATTTGCTCTTAAGTTCTCCACACACTTTATTTCCCTCTTTACTGCGGCTAAAGGCCTCCAGGCGCTTCCCGCCTTCCCTCTCAGAGTCAAGGCCCTTAAGGCATTATATTTAGAGACAAGGCTATTCACATTCATAGTCCTTGTTTCTACTGCCATACCAGAGTCACTGTTTCTGCAACCGAGGCTCTTACTGCCTGCATCTTCTACTGCTGCTGATCTCTCTGCTGTCTCTGCTGCTGCTTCAGGACAGGGTGGGTTGCTGCTTCCTTCTTGGGCCGCTTCTTCTCACTTGTTTCTGGCTGCTCTCTGGCTGCTTCTTGGGCCACTTCCTTTACCTGACTAGCTGCTACCCTATTTATCCATTACAACAGCCAATAGGGGTATAGTAAAACACGTTTCTCCAATTGTACCAATGAGTGACCAAATAGCTTAGTCCTGCGGTCAGGCATTATGTCATTAAGGAAAATACAAGTAAGCTGGGTCAGAGTTGTTTACCAATTCTTCTACAAGCCAGCTGGACCTCATGTTGGGGGATCCCCAACAGTTGTTGATGTTATTTTTCTTCTCACAATTAGAATGCTGAGAGATAATAAATAAGTAGAGAAAAATCCACTAATAACTATGGTGTCTTTCTGAAAATACTAATTACAATTGTTTTTGTTTTCAGTTCCCTGAATTGTTTTGCTTCAGGAATCAGTTGTTCATTTACTGAACTAAGCAGATTCTTGTCCCAGCTTCTCATCTCCCCGTCTAATCTGAATCTTTCAAAGACACATTTTGTGTGTTCCAGTAGTTCAATGTAATTTCAATACTATTGAATGCTTTCTCATATTTCAGTTCCTTTTTTCTCCTTATATTTCCTAAATCCTTGTACATATTTTGAAACTTTTCACTTCTGCTAATTGACCTTTCTGATGACAAGCATGATATGATGATATGGATTCTATTCTGAAAGAGGTATAGAAATAGTTATAGGTGTCTGAAAACTTTAATGTCTATTCCTGAAGTGTTCACTTTGAAAGCACAAGAATAACATAAAGTTCAGAAACAATTTAGCCCATATTTCAATGACCTCTAAAAACTGAAATGTTTGGCCTAAACTTTTCTCCATGGTTGGATGATGAAATTTAACCCACAGAGGCCTCTGTATATAGTATCCTAGCCAGATGTGTAAACAAATTTTAACCTAGCCTAAGAGTACACCTTTGTAACCAAGCAACCTAGTCTCAGCCAATCACAGCAGTTTAACTCCATCCAATCACAGGCTTCCAACTGATCAAACCATGCTTTTAAAAGGCAATTGCTGACTGCCATTAATCAGGTATGCATGCCACTTCCTTTTCTCTGATTATAAATATAACCTAGGCATGTAGTAGGATAGGATATTCTGAACCATTGTGATGGCCAGTTGAAGAACTTTTTTCTTGCTTTAGTAAATTCTGATAAATTTAATTAGTCTCCATTTTTCTATTAACAACTCCTTTTCACTTGATTGCTATTGAACATTTTTGTTTGCTTCTAAAAGCTTGGCTTTTAAGCAAAATACCTTTACTATTTTTGTGTAACTATATATTAATCACCAAAAACATGATTTTAAAAGCATAAAATAAAAAGTTAAAACCAACCAAATATTACCATTACAATATACTTGACAAAAACCACTGAGAAAATTTTCCATGCATACAAAAAATAGAAGGATGAATTGGCAAAAATATATAGGTAGAAATATTCAAATGACCTTTAATCTACTGACTACTTTTCAATTAAAAATAAAAACGTAATTGTTAGTGCATACAATGCAGTGTGAAACCAGAAGTCTTGCTGAATTGTCTTGCCATAATAAATTTTTGCCTAACTTTTATGCTGTATGTCCTTACTAACATCTTCATCCAGTTGAACTTTATGTTTTGGGAGATGATTGCAATATCCTAAAAATGACCTCCACATCCTGTGTTTTGCAACTTTTATCCACATTCAACAAGGTAGCAAAACTGACCTTGTATATATCTGTGTTCCCAAATAGGAATATGATCTATTTTCCCTTTGAGTCAGATTTTGTGTTATGTTCTCAAATAGGAATTTACAGTTTCCTTATTTGATCATTATTAATCCAATAAAGATTTATTGCTTACCTACCAGGTGTTTAGTCACTCTTCTAGGCACTGGTACTATGGTGAAGATGAAAGGATAATACTTCTATGATCAAGGCAGCCAAGAATTTCAGATATAATCAATTAAAATGTAAAATCAATGTTGGGGAATCCTCTGTGCTTTTAAAAGTGAGAACTTGGAAGATGGCAAAACCATTGTATTTGTAATGGTCTAGCTTTACTAATTATTTTTATTTCCAATTATATTTTATTATTTTAATGGAGAAACAGTGTATGAAATAAAATGATATTTCAAAAACTATTATTATTGTTCCTCTAAACACCATTTAGGCAAACTTCAAAGTAAAAAGGGAAATAGAACAAAAACAATTGTAGTATATTAAAGACCCAATGGAACAAATGTAAAACCCAATACTTATATTAAAATATAATCTCCAAGAATCTAGAGGAAAAGAAAAAAAATAAAAAATAGAAGATAAGAGTAAAAACTTAGAAAAGCAGTACAATATGGACAGCATATGTATAAAAGATACCAGCGGAGAAAATAGAGTACATACAAGACAATAATTGTTAAATTAATAATAATAGCAATGTACCACTCAAAATGGAGGATATGGTTTTCTGAGCTCGTTAAACAGTTGAACACAATGTCTGGAAAATACCTCAGACTTCATCACTCTGTATGAAACTTGACAACATTGGCAATAAAGAGAAATTTCAACAAGCATCCAGGGTGGTTGTGGGAGAAACATTTTACATGTCTGTCTTTAGAAAAAGAGAGAGAGAGAAAGAGAAAATCAATTTTATATAGTTTTTCATGTGAATTTTTCACTTCTGACAGACAATTTTGGGAGGTATTAAGTTACTGGCTCACAGGAAACTCAGCAAAAGAAAGAAATGCAACTACTACAAAGAAAATTTATTTTCAATTGCCTTAAATAAATTTTATTATAAGGCAGACAAGGCTGAGTTGGAATGCATCATTATCATTTTCTTTTTTTATCATACTTTCTTCTCTTCTCCCAGCACTGCCCCCAACAATGAATGTGGTTTGAAGGTAAATGGCAGAAAGTAATGGCTAATCTAATCCTGATTTTTCTCTCCTCTTTCATTTTTCTTTGGCATTTGAGACTAAGGAAGCTCTGACTTAAGGTTTTCTTCTGTGCCCTCCTCTCTTCTCTTGGCTTACCATTACTCTTGTAAGGAAGTCTCCTTTCTGAAAATAAAAGCTTTTTCCAGTTATTTTTTCCATTTTCCTGCACATACATTTGATAGCTTTATGAAAAATTACAAGCTGCCTCAATATCTTGGCTGTAAAATGGACATTATTATTGCTCTTTGCTCAGGTGGTTGAAAACAACCTGGGCAATGACGAGCTTGCAGAGTGCCCAGGGTGTAAGAGGATCCCAGCATATAAGAGGTGCCCAGCGTGTAAGAGGTGCAGAGCATGTAAGAAGTTCCCAGTGTATAAGGGGTGCACCACATGTAAGAGGTACACAGCATATAAGAGGTGCCCAGTGTGTAAGAGGCGCACACACAGTGGGGTTGTTGCTAGCAGTAGTAATACTACTATTTCTAGTACTAAGTACTAGCCCCTGTTTCAATTGCTGTATTGTCAAAACTGAGTCAAGTCACTGTTTAAAATGTAATTTTGTATGCCTTGGACAGCACATGTACTCAGTAAATATTTGTTGTATAAATAAATCAATATATATGAGAATGAGTGCTAGGTGCTTGAGGCTTTTTTCTATAAAATTGACTGGCCTATTTACAGTGTAGTGATTTTTCTGGTTATATTTCACCCTTGGGAATTCTATTTTTATTTTAATTGAAGAGTAGTTATAAAAGCGAATTGACTATTTGCATTTGCAGGAAACTATCCCCACCTTCCATCAACCCCAAACCCCAAGTGGCAATCAATGTTTAAAGGTTTCCACCTAGACTCATGGCTTAAAAGAAGTAAAATTTAGCACAACAGAAACTCAATTGAAAAATGAGAACAGCATAACAAAGAGTTGTATTGAAAGAATAAATATCCATGGCTGCTATTTTAAAAAAGTAATTCAAGGCACTTTGTCACTTAAATTAAAACAAAGATATAGGTACTTTGTATTACATATAAACATAAAACTTTTCTCTCATGTCTTTAGAAATATGTCCAATATGGATATGTTAAATGAATTTAGTGTATAAGAAAAGTACTTGAAAGGTAATTTGAGGGCAGGAAATTAAAAAGAAACTAAGAAAGTAAAGAAAAAGTTCTGTAGTCTACAAGCATAATGTCCTTATATATTGAAGGGATTAAATGTTTTATACACTTTACTAAGCCAAATCTTGATTGTAAGAAAAATGAGTTAATAGTGGACAAGAAGAAAATGTGCTAATTTCCAATGTGTTATATTTTAAAATGTCATAAAAATTAACTCTTTCTATTTTTCTCCACTAGACAGAAAGAACTGGTGAGGGAAGAAATACATTACTGCTAATTTAGAATTAGATAATTCCACAGACATGTTTATCATAAAAAGTCATTCATTATCTACAAGTGTGATGTGAAATAGAAGAAAAATTTATAGAAGACAGAAATTTAACTGAGCAAAGAGGACTACCTTAAAACCAGTGAAGACTAAATGCTAAGCAAACAAAACATGGACATGAGATGGTATGTTTTTGAACTATTAAAATTTTAAGGAGTTGACTGTTACCTGACACTTCAATAGTATTCTCCTATCAGACACCTGAATAGGAATGTGTACCAGTGTGTGCATACATTCTCTGTAGCATATATATGTGAAATATTCAAATATTTTATGACAATGAGAGTATTAATGGAACTGAGAATAAGTACTGATGCAAATATTTTCATATGAAAAAATATAACTTTCTATAGTCAGATCAATGTTTATTTCACACAGTATTTCCCAGATGTGGCTCACTAAGAAGTATTAGTTCCAATCCAGAATTTCTTAGTTCCATATTAGATTTTCAAAGGTAATTTTTGTAAATTTTCCTTAAAAAAATAAAGTGCAATGATAACTCCTATTAATACACTTGAGTTCTTCACCTTGTGAATGAAGACCACACTACTGTGGAACACCAGAGCATATTTGTATGTTAAAGACCACAAACTTCAGCAGCTCAAAATCAAACATGAAAGGCAATATTCAAATCATTCTTGAATATAATGCTGTTTTCCTCAGCTCCTGAAACTAACAGAAACAGATGCACCTCTTTGTGTTTGCCTGCACCCAATCTTCACTCATGATCACTGCTTAACCACCAGACCCAAGGTGGGATTATATCACTGTAGTCTTCCAGGAATGATGACCAGGGCTAATCTCTCCATGCTCTTGGAGAACTTACAACATGGCCTACACAGTCCACTGATTAATGAGTTCTTGTCTCTCTTGTTCTCTTTTTGTACTTGAGAACAAGTTCATACACACACACACACACGCACACACACACACACACACATACAAATATATATATATATATATATATATATATATATATATATATATATACTTAGTTCTTTCTCAATCAGATTTTATGTTACAAAATGGAGAAATTTACTTTAGGGTCTGCTCTGTCTTGTATATTAAAAACAACTACAATAACAACTAAAACAACTCTGTTGCAAAATTTCCAACTTCATTAAATAGAGTGACTTGTGTCCCATTTGATTCTTTGAAAGACCGTCTCTTATTGCCAGGGTGGGGGTGAGAAACAGCTCACAAGAAAGGTGATAAAAATGTGGTGAATTGATGTGAATGCTGGTTTGGCTTGAGGTTCTTGGATGAATATTTACTTACTCATCAAATATTCTTTTAATGTTTGAACCAGGCAGTGAAGAAGGTTTAAAGGTGGCACATCTATACCTACCTGTAAGGAGTTCCCATGCTTAATTTCTCTTAGGTGACAGAAAGAAATCAATATTTATAGACTAGTGGGATTAGCACTGTAATATGGGTTCACATAAGAAGTGATGGAGCAAAAAGAAGGGCAGTAAAATGAAGATAGTTGAGGGAAAGGGCCTTAAAGAAGGACTCGGGGAGGTTACTTTGGAACTGAGTCTCAAGATAAAAATGGGACTATGCTAGTTACTTGGAGAAGGTAATTTAATATAATTAAGAACATGTGCTTAAAATGGGGGCAAGCGAATATAAGGTGCACTCAAAGAATTCCAAGCAGTTCAGTATGACTAGAGAGTAAGTAACTACAGAAAAGTGGGAGATAAAAGGCAGAAGAATGAGACAGAGGTAAATCATTGCTTGCTGTGGCATTCAGATTTGATCCTATTCTAGTGGATAGGGAACCCTAATAACATTTTTTAAAACAGGTCAGTGATATGATCATATTTACATCTTAGAATGATCACTTTGAAAGTTGTGCCAAGATGGATTGGAGAGGATGAAGTGGAAGGCATTGAAATAATTTAATAATCCAGAAAATAAATGGTTAGGGGCTGGACAGGCATGAGCAGCAGTAGAGGAAAGAGGGAGAGGGTATAAAATAGACAGCACCAAGTGATTTTGTTGCAGGTCATGAGAGAGAAGAGGCTTAGAATTAGAATTCCAATTGACTCTGAGAATTATGGTTGGAGTGACAGATGATGGTGCAATCCATCAGGAGAAAAATTCAGGATGAGGAAGTTGGTGGCAGAAGCTTTGAGTTCTATGTGGAACATATTAAATTTACAATGCCAAAATTGGGATGATCATTTGGCAGTTCATTAGGTTATATGTGTCTCTGGCTGGAGTCATGAGCTTGCATAGGGCAGTAAAGAAAAGGGTGTGAAGGAAGTTTCTCAGGAAGAGGGGAAAGACTAGAGACAAGAAGGATGAGGACCACTCTGGGCAATATTATCCTCCACGAGAGAGTGAACCAGGAGATAATGACATCAAAGGAAAGCTGTTAGAAAAGTAAAGAGTTGTTAGTTACAAAACCTTTTCAAATTCTGCAGAGTCAGAACAATCTAAGACAAAAGGATTCTCTACTAAATCTGTGGGTTGGGAAGCCATTGCTAGCTTTCATGGAGTCACATAAGATCAGTACTAAAATCGGAAGCAGTACTTCAGCAGCCTGAGGAAGAATTAGAAACACTGGACTTGGACCACCATTTCAGGAAGCTCAACCAAGAAGAAAGCATGTGTGACCTTCTAAAGCAAGCAGCTTTTCAAGGGGCACCCAGTGATCCCCTCCTCCTGATATTCATGCTCTGTGTAACTCTCTATCCTTTGAAATGGGCCAGATCACCTAGTGACTTGTTTCTGATAAACAGAATACAGTCAAGGTGATGGATTCTTAATTCTCAGGTTAGGTTACTGCAACGTCTATTTTTTTTTCTGGGCTCTCCTCCTTACCCATCCTGGAGGAAGCCATCTGCCACACATGGAATAGTTGTACAGAGAGACCTAGGTAGTAGTAACTGAAATCCTAAATCAAGATCAGTGAGGAACGGAGACCTCTGTCTCACAGGAGGGAACTTGGAAGAGGTTCTTCCTTGAGCCTCAGATGAAACTGCAGCACCATGTGACATGTTAATTAAGACCCAAGATACATAAGCTATGTCCAAATTCCTGACCTACAGAAATTGAATTAATACTACTTATTGTTGTTGTTGTTTTAAACTACTAAGCTTGGGGAAATTTTTTATACAGCAGTGGATAAATTAACACCTGAGATGGAAAGAAGATGCTCCACATAGGATGATTAATTGGGTTGGAAATAAAAGGCTCACCATGGTAAATTCCTCAGAAGAAATGAGGTGAAAAGAGTTACTTTAGAAAAGAGGAGATACAGATTTTCACTGATTTTGGAGAGAAAGTAAATAAGACATAATTATCTCTTACTGGGCTCTCTATTCCTTAAAGTAATGTGGTCACCTGTTGGAAATGGTGAAGTTAGAGAGTAATGGATGTGTGGGGTCAGTAGTTCTTACCACTGAGGGCAAAGCAAAGTAGGCTAATGAGGAAAAGCAGAAACACCTGAGCAGTGATGGGGCGCTCTTGACATTGGCAAGAAGAGCGAATGGAAGGAGAAAGGGAAGAAATGAGAAGATGGAGGAATAGAAAGGTGGAAGAGGGGAAGGAAGAAGAAAGTTGGTTGATTACAGAGTGGATATTGGAGTTAGCAATTACTACACTGTAAACATTCAAGTTAAGGACAAGAAACAGACCATGGTAACGATATCAGCTTAATCAGATAGAATGGATATGAAGGCAAATATAATTAAGAGTAAAGAAAAGATAAATTCTTGAATAATTAGTTCAGTGCATGGAAACTGAGTTGTTCCATAATAATAAAATTCATGGTAGAGAACAAACATTACTATTGTTAACATAATTAATGTTTTAATATAGCATAATAATAGCAACAGTTACTATGTATAATATACTTATGTTATGCCAGTCAGTAGTCTAGGAATATTAACTTAATTCTCCCATTCTTGCAATGGTCATATAAAGTTACTCTCATTCTCATCATTTCCTTGTTTTGTAATAGCTAAGTAATTTTCCTTCCATCAGACAAGTAAGTACAAGAGAGACTGCTAGTTATCTAACATCTATTATCTCTTTCTTTTCCTTTCTTCTTTTTTTTAGAAAGAGGGAGAGAGAGGAAAAGAAAGAGAAATCAATTTTTATTTATTTTTTCCTCTGGACATAGTTTTTCTAGCACTTAGTTCTGTATAGGTGCTGTGGTTTGAACCCTGGTCCTTGTGCATGTCAGACAAGCATGCTACCACTTCTGAGCTGCTGCTCCAGCCCTATTCTCACTTTCTTATGTAGCTATAGATTATTTGGTGTGCCAACCCAGATAAAGTCTGTATTTCTTAGTTGCCCAATAGTTTGACAGTTGACTGTGCTTCTTCTAGCCAATTGAATATGAGTGGAAATAATATGTGCAACTAGTCTTGCTCAAAAAGCAAAATCATTTGTATATCCCTCCCCTTTTCTATTGTATGGAATGTGAATGTGAAGACAGGAGCTAGAGCGGCCACCTTGGATCATTCAATGAAAACTCTTACTGAGAATAGCAAAATTGCAAGAAGGAATGAACCTGGGTCATTCTCTTGTTGTTGCTTAGCAGCCCAAAGCCCTCCCCTTGAAACGGATTCATCAAGACTCGTATCTGATGCCCTCTTTCTCTTTTTCTTTCTCCCCTGTGTGCACACCACACAGTGTATAAGTGCTTATTACTCACACATTGAGGCTTTCTGGAAAGACCAAGGCCAGTACCCAAGGAGATTCAAAATGACTTGAGCAAAAGATGAATCAAGTGTCTTCAGGTTTTATTGTGTTTAGGATGTGGGGATGGGTGAAGGTTTCCAAGCTGATGAGAGTTTATAAGTCTTGACCTTCCTGCTGATACAAAAGGTAGGAGAAAAGAGAGCTTTCTTATTGGCTTGTTCAGAAGTGTGGCACAAGGGAAAAGTGAGGAACAGAGTAGGAAGGCTGTTGGCCCCACATCTAAGATGGAGTCAGACTTCGATGAGTTCTCAACTCTGCTGAGCCCCATGTTGCCCTGGACTACGTACTCAGATATGCATGTAATGGAAATAAACTTCAAACTTATTTAATCCATGGCATTTGGGAATTTTTTTTTGTTATAGTCACTTAAGTCCTACCCTAGATGATGTTGTGGGGACTGTGAAGCAGAAAGTCCTCAAAATACATGACAGTGAGAGAGATAAAAGGAGGAGGATGCTGTGCAGAGGTATCATTTTCCTCCAAAAGAAAGAGGAGATTTTATACGAGGGTCAGTTCAGATACTCGGGGGCAACAGAGAAGGCAGAGCCCTGTCCTCCTGTCCTAACTCCACCTGAGCTGTGGACCTCAGGTGTGGAGGGAAAGAAGCAGCTCCCTTCCAAGGGGATTTCACCTAAAACAGGCAGCATCTTTGGAAAGATCTATATCGTTCACTAAAATGCAGCGATGGGGGGGAAGAATAATGTGAGGAGGTGTGAGTGGAAAAGGCGGCTTCACAATGGAGCTTCCTGAGGGCAGGATAGAAAATTACTTCTAAGAAGATGAAACAGGAAGGAAAGATCAAGTCATTGGAAAGCAAGTGGGTGGACAATTGAAGGTGGTGCATTTTTTGCATTGAATGAGACTGATAGGCAGGAACAGAGGGGAGCTAGTGGACCCTGGGTTGACTGTGAATCATTGATGTGAACTCTGGTGTTATATGACAACAGGTGGCTCTTTCATCTGCATGGGATGGGAAAGTCATGAGCAAACTTTGAGGAGAGGTATGATTAAAATTGCCTTTAAGAAAATCCAGTCTAAGAGCAAACTGAAAAGGTAGAAAACTAAAGGTGGGAAGAGCAATCAGGAGGCAAAATCAAGGACACTGACTTGGCTGAGATGTTACCATGTATATAAAATATACACAATCAGTTGGTAGAAAATGAATTCCTTCTTCTTCTGTGCATCCAAAGAAGTTGTTTCTACCTTAATTAAATTATAGCATTTATCCAAATTGTGCTGTTTTTTGTGTTTTCATGTTTGCTTTCTCCATAGGCTGAAAGCCCTTTCTAAACACATGCCATCTTTTCATATTCATATCCCCAGGGTACAGTCTAGGCCTGACACAAGAAGGCATTCAGAAAAATGCTGTTGGACAAATAAATGAATAAGAGGCTGTTGGAATTATTAAGACATATGTCACTCCTGCCAGGGGAGTGACAGCAGGGACAGAGAGAGAGGACATTAGAGATTTTGAAAGAAACCATCAGGATATGGTGACTGAATGAAGAGAAGATTCAGCAACTACTACAGTGTCCAGCCTGAAAGGCATGCCGGCAGGTATGATGGTGAATTGGTTAAAAGTGGGGACAACAGGAAAATGTAGAGACATAGGTCCCAACCTAGGAACCACACTATTCCCTCTTATTTCAGGAGCTGATATTTACTGGTGCCTGAGAGAAGTGGAGAATTAAACACAACAGGACAAGATTATCCCATTTTACATTATAAGAAGCATCATAATGTAAATTTAAAGGTACCTGGTGAACTATAAAGCCAAAGAATAAAAGACAAGTTTTAAGTGTTTGAAACTCGACTAAGATTTTTATATTTTTGGGAAGATATTTAAGGATGTTTCTAACTTTAAAAGTGTCTGAGATTTACATAAAGCCCACAAAATATATAAAACTACATTTCATCACTACAAACCTTCACTTGCAAAATGCCTTCAGGGAATATATGTGTATATTATCCTATTTGTAAGTGAACAATTATGACTAAACTATTTCAAGAGAATTAAGATAATAAAAAATGTTTGAATCTCAAAGCAGAAACAAAGGTAAAGATTATAACTATACACAGGGTGAACTGAGGATCCTTTGATTGCAAAAGAACATAGAATTGATAGACTTTATAGAATAATCAATATAAATATAAGTATGCTGGCAATAATAAACTATTGACCCAAAATAGAGGGGGAGAACTGTTAACATCATCTTCCGAGAAGGGAAATATATAAACACATCTAGATATTTGCTAGAAAATTTGTTCTTTCAATTATTTTGAGGATACCTTGAACATCAGATCAGATTAGCAAGGGATACAAGGATCTTGAGCATGAATTAGTGACAATGATGAGTTTATTTCCACTCCCAGATGAATGTAGTTTAGTGCGTGGTCAGAGATCTTTCTATAGTATGCAGTGGTTCAACAGAGAGATGATCAGCTCAGCCAGGCATTGGCTTCAGTAAGTTGACTCTAAAGGGAAAAGGCTCCCATATAGCTCCCAGAAAGACTTCTTGGTGGGAAGCCAAGCTCAGGTATTTCCAGAATGCTCACTCCATCAATCTACACAGCAGAGTCTGAGCCACCTAGTGCTACACAAAAATATCCTTAGCCAAGGACAATTGGTGTTTAGGACCCTATCTTTCATTAGGCTTGGTGTCTGTCCAAAAAAATGTTGGGAACCTACTTTAAAAGATGAATTTTACTCACTGTGGTCAAGCTGTGTCTCACAGTCCTACAAAATGTGCATGCTACCAAACGTGATTCTACAGGCTTGCTTTTTGTCTGAATCCTTGTTCCCAACACCGGTTTCTTAGCTTTCAATGATCCTAGCAAGACATACAGTTATCCAATGTCTCATTAAACTTTATATTAAACCTAAATCTTACTTTGACATATGGGAAATGGACAGAAACGATCTAGAAAAATTAGTATAACAAATAAGTATCTATAGAACCACGAAGACAACAAGTACAGTATATGTGGGCATTTGGAAAGTCTCTTTTTCAGTTTATTGCTGCAAACAATTTCAAACTTGCATTGGAACTACTAAATCACATAAATACCAGCCAATTTTCATGTACCTTCTGAATGAGTTAGTAGAAACAGCAAACAACAAGATTACTGTAAAAATGACTTTAAAATAATTAAATGTGTCTCAATGTCTTTTCCTTATACTGATGAATGTAAATGCATATGTGGGAAATTGTATCATGTGGATGCACCCCTCCAAGAAAGAATATTAGGTTGAATGAAATAGTCTTTTCTTCATCATGCATTAAGACATGAAAGGTATCCACAGGCTTCACCAGTCATAGTTATGTCCATTCTAATCAGGTTTGCTTCTGAAACTTTTGTTCCCTGAGAAGAGCTGCTGAAAGCTTAGCTAAGGCCCCAAAGGCAACAGCCCAAATGGAAAACTCCACATCAGCAGTCCAAGTACCAATCAAACCTCCCATGAAGAATAACATTTTGATTTAGTTGATTCAATCAGAGAAGCAATCCCAAGATTCTGCATGGGTTTCTTGGACTTTTCTATGAAAAAAAAATGTTATAGTTAGGACATAGCTTTAACTATAGTGGAGTAGAAAAAAACTATTAATTTTGCCTGCAAAAAAAAGCTAATGTTTTAACCTCTCATTGTTTCTCACTCGTTCTTTGGCTTCAGAAACAGATTTCATATATAGTTTTTTTTTAACAATTTATGAGGTTGAGATATTAGGAAAATAAGCCAATATTTGCTTTAGATTATTCAGTCTGACCCAAGAGACAATCAGAAC